>MU224425.1:112293-133677 GCA_018584345.1 Thuja plicata
CCCCATGATTTTGTTTCAAGTTGCAAAGATCTCGGATATGAACCAGATGTTGGATGTTGTGAGAATAGTGTTGTAGAAATAAATTGGCAATTTCGTCAAAATTTTTGATGCCAGTTGGTAGTCTAGAAAACCATTCCATAGCTGACCCTCCCAAAATACATGGGAAAAGATGCATGAGATAGGTTGTGTCATGTATGAATTCCATGGAGAGAGCACCAAACTCTCTCAAACGGTCTTGAGGGTTAGATGTACCCAAGTATTTATCATATGTAGGAAGTTCAACTCCTTTGGAAAAAGGAGGCATGAAAAGATCTTTGTCAAACGGGAAAGGAAAGATGCTTTCTAGCATGAATTGTGTAATAGGTTTGTCTTTCTCTTTCAAGAGTTGAGAGAGTTTCTCTTGCATAGTTTGCATTTCTTTTCGCAAGTGGGAATTTTCAGTTTCTTCCTCTTTCTCAACAAGTGTTTCTACATCATAATTGGAGGGTAACTTAGCCCCTTGATTGGCTAGTTCAAGAATGTATTTCTCTTTCTCCTCAGCTAGGAGAACTCCCATCATTCTACAGAAATATTTATTAGCGCGAGCTTGTGCAATCTCTTCTTGGGTTATTTCTGCTTCCACATAGTTAGCAGGGTCTTGAGAATGGGACTTAGCCCAAGTTTTAAAGAGGTCAGCTCTGCTAGCCTCACCTGATTGGTTATGATCTACCATCTTTCTACAATGCAAGGATTCAAGGTGTAAAGACTTGGTATGAAAAGATTGAGTGTTCTCAGAATTTGGGTCTTCTCAGAATAAAGGATTTCAAACCTGACTAAAATCCACTGGAAATGATCATTTGATGAAAGGAAGACGTATCGGGGAAGGAGATCGAGATGATTCCTCACTAGATATAGCCAACAATGGTATGGAAAGCACAAATTTTTCTTGATTGATTGAAGGAAATTTTTTTCCACTTTGAGTTGTGACAGTCATAGACAAGGTTTGAAAAAGGGATGTGAACTAGGACCAAACTTGAAACTGTCTCAAAGTAATTGCATAGAACATGCCAAAGGGTGAAGTATCCTTGGTGAAAATCATCAGAGATGAGGCTAGAATAGCCAAGAGATGACTATTGCGACACAAGGCATGAAAACACAAATAAAAGAGACCAAAAAGATATGAGATAAGACCAGTTTAAGCAAGAATCACGTAATTCTCAACCCAAGAAACCAAGTTTCATACTGTGTGAAGATGGAGGGTAGAAAAACAAACCCATATCAGAGACCAGATTTGACAGAAGTACGCTTGACTGACAGAAATTATCTTGCTATTTTGGAAAAAAAGCTTCAGACTTGTGCGAAGAAATACACTTTCACGTAAAGATTCTCACCGACGCGCGTGAAACTTTACAGTATCGTGCGAAGAATGACACCAGAATGGTGAAGAAAAAGTGACCAAATAAGAGCACTGTTGCCAAATGTCACGTGATAGTTTCCAGCATATTACACGAAGATTATCAGATAATGAAGCAAAGATTGGGAAATGTCACGTGAAACTATACAAATTTTGACAAATGAACGTTTATAGAATCAGACAGTTGAGACCAGTTTGCGTTTCCTGAGATAAAATCATACTATTTTCTGACAGATAGTTTGAGTTATAGATTGTTTTTGACATGTTCAAGATTGACAATTCGTGTGTTTTGATGATAGTTTCGATTGTTCAAATGATACACCCACGCAAAACACATTGAACAGAATGTTTGTAGTACCAGAACAGGAACATCACAATCCTAGGATATCCAGGACAGTATCTATTGAATCCCCACTTGAACCAAAGTTTAACTATGCCTACTCTTAGTAGACAACTTAGAAGCTTGGAGGCACGGGCTCCTCCTTACATGTGCACTCACTTCTCAGGCACACCAAGCTTCGAACCCCAAAGGAATTTCTTCCCAAAGGGCTATTGTCTCTAATAAGAGTTGTAAGAGTGTGGGGCATCTTAGTCGGTCTCTAACCTTCCGCACCAATAGATAGAGGGTTTTTGGAATCTAGAACAATAGTTGGTAGTAAGGACATGTGTTCAGGTGGTTGTGATCAAGTTGTTTTCCCAATTAAGGGGGCTCTCCCAATCCTTTCAAAGCAACGCTTTCACCTTAATGATGTCAGGACTTTAATGCACCACTAGGGTACTGGAGGATATTTTGGTTGCCACAAAAAATTCACACCTATCTATTATGACATTAATGACAATAGCATTTTTTGTATACCAGTTCGGAAGGGCTTGGCTTTAGCCTATTATCGGTTGGGCATCCACTCTCACTGGCTTTGCTAAAGCTCTCGGGAGGTAGCCACTCTAGAAGAATCACATGAATTTATCTTACACCCAAGATCCATAAAGGAAAGGGGAGAGGATACGTTCATGTAGTTCTTAGGATTACAATCTAAAAATCACTTCAATCACACAAGACAATGATTCATTTTAAGCACCAACCGAAGTGTGTTTTAACTACTAAAAATAGACATAAGAATTTGTGAAAACACACAAGGTCTTTGAAAAACATCCTGCAATAAACCCATTAGTAGTTTGTAATGCATTTATTCATGTCAACATCCTACAATAAATGCATTAGAAGTTCATGATGGCTTTTCTTTATCTCAACTTCCTACAAACCACAGTTAAGATGTTTCAAAAGATAAAATCAGAGAAACATAGATGTCAAAAAATAGTAGATGGTTAGAAATCTGAGAAAAGAAAATATGAAATGAAAGCCCTAGTGTGTAATTTTGCACGATGATTTGTACTAGATCGCACGAAGAAGTGAAGAGAGCCACATGAAGAACTAGAAAGTTCATGCAAGATGCTCAGAAAGTTCGCGTGAGATTAAAACAAAGCAGTACAAAAGTACGGACAGAATGCAAAAAAATGAAAAAAAAATGAAATGAAATGAGGCCAGAACAGAAATGTACCTACCCCATGGTGGGCACCAAAAATGTATGTGGTAAATTTGGCCTTGTTAACTCACCATACACTTCAACATAGTCCTTCTTCACTAGATACACACAAGACTGAATATGAGATTATTCATCCTTCCTGTCTACGTGATTCGACCTGTTGCCTTCTATCTAGATGGGGTTTTTGAAATAGCCCTCAGAACGAGAGTCTCACAACCATAGACCAATCTAGGAATGAAGGATTTTTATCCATGAATGCAATGCAATGAAAAGTTATTCTAAGAATTGAAAGATGCAAGATTAGTCTAAGACATGATTTCAATGCAATTATTCTAGAAATTGAAATTACTCTATTGCAAAATAAGACTATTCTATATGATGTTATCAACTAAGAATGTAGCAATAATTTAGTATTCTAACAATGCATGAAAGTACATGGGGGTTTTGAATGAGGAATGAGAGTTCTTTTATAGACTCAGAGATGATTAGAATAGAAAATTTCCTCTTTGAAATAAAACAGATAGAAAAGCTAGTTTAAATAGAAAGCTTTCTTTAAAAGAATATAATAAATTGTTTTCTCTTTGCTTTAACTGTTTTCTTTCTTTGATTTTATTTGTTTTATCTATTTTCTTTCTCTTTAAAGCATAATTAAAGAGAAGTTTCCAATTCTGAACTGAAGAGAAGATTTTGTTGACAATATTTAATTAATTAAATAAATATGATCTCATAATTTATTTTTCTCAATTATCTGAATAATTAAATTCAATTATTGAAAATGAGGATATTTATTTAATAGTTAAATGTCATTTAATTCCCTTTTTATGTGTCTTAGCTAAAGAGGGTGAATTTAATTTAATTAAAGTGCTAGGAATTTATAATTACATTAATTCAATCATAAGGTTTGTTTAGCCAATAGATATTTAGGAATTAAATATAATGTATGATTGATGCAGATTTAGGATTTTTTGCATTTGACACTTAGGTTTAGTAGAGTCAATCAAAACTCAGAATTGCCTAGTACAGTAGGACTTTGATGATTCAAAAGAATGACAAATGCAACAAAATTGGTTAAGGTTGCAAGATGCCAATTTTGGGGTGTTACACCAGGGTGCTGACGTTTGGAAAAATTTCTAGTTCTTTTCCTTTCTTTAAATCTATCTGCATTTTTGAATATGGGGAACCAATAATACTTGTGATTCAAGAAACTCCAATCTCAGCTTATCTTCCTCCCGTCTCAATGAGATTTTAACTCCCATGAGTTCTTGTATCCTTGAGTAATAGGTTTTGAATGATCCAGGCTTGGTAGTTAGCTCTTTAAGTTGCTCAGTCAACTCTTTTTCATTATCTTCCTCCTTCTTCTTGATTTCCTCGGTAAAGTTTGAAAGAATACATAATTTTTGAAATAATGAAATGATGGATTACAATTGTTCTTCAATTTTTTAACATAACTCAGAAAGAGTTACCTTTTCTATATCAATATTTTGCAGTAGGTCCTCCATCAATTTCTTCTCAATAGATTCCTTGTGAATCTTCAACATGTTTTCAGTCATGTCCTTGTTCGGTCCTTTGATCTATTGGACTAAATCTCCAACTTGGTCTAGTAGGGGCTCAGATTCATCAATAGTAACTTTAGGAATAGTTTCCTGGAAAACCTCCTTTACATCTTCTAAGATGTCTACCTTTTTATTCTTTGCCAATAAATTGTCCCACTAAGCCTTTTGAGTGACAATCTCTGCATAAATGCTTAATTATTTTGGATTCATCATATTTGGGTCTCCCTTTGGTATGATGATTGGCATACTCAAATTAATCACTTGTTTCCTCTTTTTCAATTCTTTTTCTCAATCAATCTGCTCTCTCCAGTAAAGTGTTTGGAACATGATGTCATTTTTGCATATGGTGACTTGGTATGGTGATCGACTATACTCTCCTCTACTTTAACTTCCTCTTGTTGTTTTTCTTCTTCTTTCTCTACATCCTTCTCTTTTAGATTTGATTCCTGCATCTTTTCTTTTTGTGTATCTTGTGTCTTTTGAACATTCTGAACATTGGATGTGTCGGTCATTGGTGTATTTTGCTTTTGTCCTTCAGTGTTAGTTGAGGGTTCCAACTCGGTATCCTTCCTATGTTGAGTCTCAGTAGCCTTTGGTTCATCAACATTCTCTTTACCTGTGTCAACTGGTGGCTTGATTTCCATATCTTATGCGACTTCAGTAGTACCAATTTGAATAGTAGAATAATTTTTTACTTGTATCAATGTGGGATTAGTACTTTGAAATGGTGCAACATCTCATCAATATACTCAGTAGCTGGTACTTGTAATTTCATGACATCTTCATCCTTTGACAAATCCTTTGCAGGATTTATATCCTCTAATGCATCTTTAATGATGACCTTTGCATTGTCAGTAGTTAGATCAATTGGATCTACTTGGCTTGTGCTTTCCTTTACCTTGTCAATAATGGTTTCAATTTTAATCTTTGTTGCATTAGGTTTCTTAGAATTAGATATTTCAAATATATCTCTCAACTTTGCATCAGTTTCCCTGTCCACACACAGTATATCTTAATTAATTATTCTCAGGGATCTTCCCTTGACTATAAAACTTTTTGTATGTAGTACTTCATGAATCTTAGATGGTACAAGGTCATGAATTTTATGTACAAGTGACCTCTCTCTCACTTCTTTTTAATCATTAAGGTCATACTTTGATCTTGCATCAATCCTATTATACAACTCTTCTGGTAACTTATTTTCTATCTCAATTGGGGCTAATCTATATCTCATTAGTATTACCACAATAGATTCCTCAATATTTTTCTTATCTTCATCATTCCTCTTCTCATAATTTTCTTTCCTAAAAGCTCCAATTCTTCTCATTTTCTTTAGTTCTTCCAGAAAATCATCTAGACTTTGTGGAACTCTTAAAAAATTTGCAACAGGTGTTGACTTGGTTTCCTTATCTGATTATGTTTCACTCTCATCCTCAATTAATAACTTCCTTCATGAACATACATATTTTTTTCCTCCTCAGGTTCTAATATAATTTTTTCCTCTTGGTTGAGCTATCTATGCAACTTCCTTTTATTTCGGTTTCACTGATGATCTAGTGTTCCTTTTAGTACCTCTTTTTCTTGGTGAAGTTACAAGTGTAAGTTGTTTGTTAGCAACAACAATATCTTGCTCATCATCTATGTCCTTAACACTTGTCTCATCAACTCTTAGAATTTTGGATAAAGTATCAATCATTTTTCCTGTCTTCTTGACTTCCTTAGGTATCACAATGTTTTTCTTATTCCTTACTTTCACTTCTTCATATGTGTCATACCTCTTTTCTTTGGGATCAACTAGTTTTTCTAGTAGTGCTTCTATCTATTGTGATCCAATATCAATATCCAATCCATATCCTGTAGGTTATATCCACATGGTTCTAGGCTCAACAGCCTTGATAATACAGGTATTAGTGTCAACCTCAAAACATATATTATCTTGATATTTTGTAATTAGTTGAGGTGGAATCCTATACCTCTTATGTATTCTTTCTTGGAAATTTAAAAAGTATTCAGACATAATTGCATCAAAATTATCTCCTAAACGATGTATATACTCATTTATCTGATAAAGAATAGGTCTTTGGGGGATCCAAACTACATCTCCAATAGAAGGAAATGAATTTTGACAACAGAAGAAGATACATACCAATAATGAACTAAATTTCAGGGTGTTAGTCTTTACTTTCTTGATTGTGTCCATGTTGTCTTCTAACTGCTTCAATAATATTTCACAAACATCCAATTTAAGTCCTCTCTTCACTAGCTTGAATGCCAAATCCACTACTCCACATGGCACACTGTCCATTCAGGATGATTGAAACACTCGGTATAATAAGATATTATAGACATACCTTAAATCGGGGTCGTCCACAATAGATATTCTCATTCCTCTTCCATCCCATTGTGCTTTGGTTAGCTCGGTGAGATTACCCTTGTTGATTTTCTTAGTGGCCTTGGGATTATCTTTGATATGGAATCCAGTAATATTGTGCAATATATCCTTAGTGATCTTGATAGGTTCATCCAACCACATGAATTGGTCATGTACTCAGCTGAGTACCATTCTTATCCATTTTTTCTTATAAATGCTCAGTAAGTGAATAGTATGTTTCAAACCTTTTGCTTCAAGGTGAATATGCCCATCCTTCACTTTCCCATTTTCACACAACTTGTTGAATGAAGCATCTATCTCCGCTTTACACAAATCTTCAATCTTACAGTGAATAAATGTGCGAACATCTTCAATTAATATTACTCTTGGCGGTATCAAAAATAGGGCTCCCATCATTTCTATTTTGGTGGCTATAGTTGGGGGTAACTTATATTTTGGATTCAGTGGTTCTACTTCCTTCACAACTATAGGTTTCTGTAACCTTGGTGTCATGAATACCTTCAAATACTTCACTTAAACAAACTAGGGCACAATTTGATAAGACATGACTTTGCAAACTCAACTCAGAATGAATTAACTGTCTCAAATGTTACTCAGTACTCTTGCAAATATTTATAAATACCTTGAATGCTCTTTGGTAGCTCGATGAGATAATCTCTCTACAATGTGCTTAGGTTCTCTTTGAAAATGTTAGGTTCAAATAATTAGAAAAATGATCTATTTAAACCTTTTTCATGATTAGGATTTCTAATGGCTCTATTAATGTGCATTAAATGTGTTTTTTGAGTCCCTCTTCTTTCTTTTACCTTTATACTGACTGCATAGTTACTTTTCTTGACCGAGTTAAACAAAATAACTATATAGAAAAATATTCATCCAAAACTTACACAACTTATCCAAGTGCATCTCAATATGCTGATATGGATCTCAACTCTAACTCTTAGGAACTGAAGTAAGATTTATTATAAGCATGTATTTCCTACATACCTCTCAATGTGTTTTCTGAGTCCCTCTTCTTTCTTTTACCTTTATACTGACTACATAGTTACTTTTCTTGACCGAGTTAAACAAAATAACTATATAGAAAAATACTCATCCAAAACTTACACAACTTATCCAAGTGCATCTCAATATGCTGATATGGATCTCAACTCTAATTCTTAGGAACTAAAGTAAGATTTATTATAAGCATGTAGTTCCTACATACCTCTCACCAATTAGGTGGAGCTCGATGCAACCAAATTGGTAGAGATGGTGCTTTCTATGGTTCTGAAAGATGTTCCTTCATCTTGAGTCTTTCTCCTCTTGGTTTTTCTTGTTTGCTCTCTAATTTTATCAATAGTAGTTGGGGCTTTCAGTGTAGATTCATTTTTTCTCGATGCATCACCTCAGTATCTAAAATTTCTTTCTAGGTTTCCTACCTTATGACAATGAAAACATGCCATGTCAAGGTTCCTCCATACTCTTCAGTTGTTTATTTCATGCATCAACATGCAATTTGTAGCAATGTGTCCATACCTTCCACAAGATAAACATGAAATTATTGTATTATAGTCCCAAGGTATAGATGTTCTAGCTCGGTTAGTATTAGCATTCTTTTGGTTAGGCTTCCATTTGTCATTTCTCTTATTTTTTCTACACTCTTTAGATTTGTGTCCAACCTTATTACAATTCTTCCAGTAACAATCAAACTTAGGTTTCCTTGTGTTGTTAGCAAGATTAGTTTTACATTCAAATGCTTGATGTCCATACCTATTGAATCTAAAAAAATAACCATCAAATTTAGGTGTACTCAGTGCTTTACCTTTCCTTCTCTTACAAACTTTAGCAGTGTGTCCAGGCTTCACACAATAATTGCAACTTGGCTTCTTTTGTTTCAGTGGGGGTGTTGTACTTTTATCTTTTTGTGCATTTGATGATTCTCCTTTCTCGGTAGTGTTTTTCTCTTTGAATCCAATTCATGGTTTATCATTCCTTTGGTTCTTATTCTTGAATTGTTGATCTAGATATTTTAGTGCTTCTTCATTTCTTTTAAGTATTTCATTTGCATCTTTCTCATATTTCAATCTTTGATCCATTCTTTCAAATTCAGCTTTCAGTGCTTTGTTCTGAAATTCCTTTATTGTGTTATCTTGATTTGCATTCAGAATTTGTTCGGTCATATCATAGTGAACTTAGGTCATTCTCATGATTTCATTATCTTTCTCTAATAGCCTGATTTCAACATGTCATTTATCATCTTCTGCCATTTTATTTTTTTCTTTAGCAGTCCTTTTTCCTACAATCAATTCAATCATTCTTATCATGTTGGTTTCAATATCTATCTTCATTAGGTCCAACTGCTAGGTAAGTGAATCATTCTTTTCCAGTAGTTTTTGTATAGCTGATTTTGACTCATTAGTAACACTTCCTTCATATGCTGTCTCAAGTGTATCAACTTGTTCTTGTGTAACCTTCAATTCATCATATATTTTCCTTCTAATCCTTAGAGACTTCTCAAATTTCTTTTTTAGATCAATTATTAACTCTCTTTCTCTCTCCAAATCAGATTCAAGACCATCAATCCTTTTGAATTTCCTAAAAGTTTCCATGACTAAGATCTTTAACTCTCAGGTGGTCAAACCTTATAACTCAAGAGTAATAGCTCTGATACCAATTGTTGGAATGACTATGGAAAGTTGGGATTGAGAGGGGATGGGTGAATTAGTACCACAAAAGATTTTATAACTGAGACTGCCTACAAACCATATATTATTTCTTTTTGTTTTCTAAATTCAATAACTTGAAATGAAAATAATTTAAAGCTCATAAAACATAACAACAAAACATTCAAGGAATAAAACTCATAACTCTATGATTTTGTTTACACATAAATCCTTGGTTAGAGAACAAAACTGCGGTGGGGATGACACCCACAACCTTCACTAACTACAATTTAAAGGGTGCTCGGTTAGAGCTTATAATGTTTAGCCATTCTGATAGCTTACCCGGTTAAGAGTATACAAAGACTTGTTAGGTCTACCTGGTTAAAGGATTTTACAGTCTCTACACTTAGAGATGTACCCTATTAAAGGATTTACAAATATAATATCAATTAAGATCTACCCAATATTGGGATTTACAGCTCTCAATACAATAGTATCAACAACTCAACAATGTCTGCTATATTGCATCAAATAAAATGTTGATTAGACACTATGTGCTCTAAAATGTGCTACCTCAATCTCAAATTGTAACAATGCTTATATTTTCTCTGTTGCAGATAAATATATATTAGGTGCTCTCTTCTCTTCTCTTTGTTCTTCAAATTGTAACCACCCTAATTTGGTCTACTCTAACCAGAGACCCTATTTTCCCTAAGTGTGATCATACCCCTAATTATGTCAAGACAATTACTCAAGTATTGGCATAATTCATTGAAATCAATTTAATCTCCTAAAAATCAAAGTGATTTCATCACTAACTTCCATTAATTGCATTAGCCTATTTAAATCAAATAAAAACAATTAAATACTTGGCTAAAGTAATTAATTAAAAGGAATTAAATAAATCTCTTAATTACAACTCCTCACATACAAAATGGGAAGTCAATCCATTCTCTAATGAGAGTTAAATCACTTGGATCACTCACATGGATCACCAAAGATTCAATCTCCACCTCTCTTCATAAATCAATCTTAATCACACATTCCTCAAATTCTTGTATAAAAGGAATGAATTTTGAGCTCAATGGGCCCCTAATTTTAGAATTTGAAAGTAATCTTATGCTGCTCTAATTTTGTAGAAATCTAAATGCATTCTTAGTTCATAATTTACATAATTTCATAATCTTTCCTTAGAGCACATAAAATGAACTTTGCATTGGCATTTAGTTTGAATTCTCTTTGAATCTTCCATTTTAAGCTTGTATATCTCACTGATTTATGCATAATCTGAGGGCAATTATAGCATTTTTCATACTCTTCTTAGATAGGAAGCAATATGTCAGTTTTATTGATTTCTATATGTTTTTCATCCAATCTTTCATGTTTCGATCACTAATCTAATGACATATTAAAATGTTGTGCTACAGCTTGTAGGTCCAATAATTACACACACATTTCTAGTGCCCACTGTGGGGTAGATCCTTAGATTTCTCCTCATTTCTAAGTCATTTTTCACTCATTTGTTCTCTCTTTTTTCTGGTGTAGGGTCGCATTTAGTGACGATGGATCACCTTTTCTAACAAAATTTCGCATTTGGGAAAGAGTCGCATCTCAGATTTCCTCAATCACATCCTCTTGATCTTTCATCGCATCCAATAAATTCTCATTTCTGGTAATTCCTGAATCGCCTTTAGTTTCAGAGGATGGCATCTGAGATCCTTAATCGCATCATGTATTTCTTGTATCACATGTGGTAAATGCATCCACATTTGGTTAGATTTTTTGAAATTTTTTAAATTTGACTACTAATCTACTAATCTTGACTCTTTTTGGATGTTGACCAGGCTAATGATTTATTGCAGATTGTTGTCAAAGACTTTTTGATCAAAAAGTATGAGGAAAACTACTAATTAGTGGTTTGCAGGTTGCCTAAAGCGATCAACCTAACTCTATGTTTTGTAAATTTTCAAATCTTAACACATTTTCTTTCATTTTCTAAATTGATTATAGGATTATGCTCTTTTCCTCCATGGAAAATCAAAAAATCAAAAATCAACTTAGAATTTGAATAGAATTTGGAGTAATTGAACATTCAAATTTTCTCAAACATGTTTTGTCAAAGTTCTTAAAATAGGCACCTAAATAATTGGATTTGAACACAATTCTTGGTCCAACTAGAGTATTATCCTCTTTTGCCAAGTTGGAAAATTAGAAACTCATTATGGGGGATTAAGTCTTGAGTTATAAAATCTAAGGGAATGAACTTACTTGATGTGCTTATAGGAGAAAATGACATGGATAGAAGAGTATGCTCTTCTTCTTATGAAGAATCAGAAATCAAGACTCCTAAGTCGCCAATCCTTTTACTTTCTTTCAAAACATTAGAGAGCCTAAAGATTAAGGAAAAAATCTCCTGGGGATGACCCAAGTGAGGACAAGTGAACGCCAGCCCTTCCATCTCACTATAATCAAAATGCTTCCTTTAAGGCCAAAGCCTCAGAAGACGTAGTCGGTTTTGTCCTTGGAATTTTGACATCATTCCTTGGATATGCTTAGGTTGTTGTGGATCAGAGCTGATTTAATATCGCTTGTGAGACTACACACATTTGAGTACTCATAGGGCTATACGCCCTAATTTTTCCTTGTGCAATTCTATGGTGGACGATTGGGAATGAATGCCCAAAAATAATCAACACTTGTAGTCAAAACAACCCGGTTTATTTCTGAAAGGGTGATAATCTTTGTGCAATCCAATTAGTAATTTCCCCAAGATAATCATCATTTCATTCCCTCACTTGCATTTTGAGTTAGCTAATATGACATCATGACTGGATCCATTGCATGCTGGGTGATGGTTGTATTCTGATTAGCATGTGAGTGTGTACCTGAGTCTACGAGCAAATATTTTCACTCTATGCCTAGAATCTAGAAAATAGGGATGTGTTTGGTCACCTAATGAACATTTCTTGATGTGTCTTAAATACACTAATAAGATAAATTCCTCAAACAAGCAACATTTTGACACTCACTGACTTGCATGTTGTTCAAAAACTCTCTGGAAAGTCTTAAACAGACTTTGGTGTCAGACAATTTTTCATGTACTTCAAGACAAACTGACAAAAAAACTTGCAAAACCATCATAGGTTCTCATTGGGTTATTCCTGGCTTGCATTTGGTTGCATAAGCTCACATCTAGGTAACTTTCTTGCATTTAATGATTTTTGGCTCGCATATGGTAAAGAAGCTCACATTTATTCAGCATCATCTCACATCCTATATATCAAAGCTCGCATCTAGGGATTCACATTTAGGACAATGGGTACTTGCACATGTGTCAAAATTAGAAGCTCATTATTTTTGGATACCCTTTTGGCTCTTCAGTCTGGTCTTGTTGCTCTTCCTGGTCCGTCGATCACTATTTTACAACTTATTTGGAAGTCTACCTTGTACATCCTTTTGGATTCTCACAATTGGTCCCAAAACATGTGGTCTTTTCACTCAAAAAAACCTCTTGAGTTCCATCTCATTATCAAGGCATTATAACCCTCTAACACTGGAGTGAATCACTCTAAAAAAACACATACACTCTTTCACAACCTGGACACACCTATTTTGGACAATTTGGAAATCCAATTGACATAATTGGAATACTTTTGAAAAGGTTGAGACCTAGCATTCATGGTTAACACAAGATGTAATCAATACCTTGTTGAAGACTCAGAGAGATCTCCATGATTACTCAAGTTTCAACAAGGAGAGACATCTCGCAATCCCCTATTTGATCAAGACTCACCCGAAATGGATGCACCTCATCACGAATGGAGTGCAACTTTGAGGAATATAACCTAGAGCACGACAATAGAGAAAGTCAAGAAGAAAAAAATCATGGTCATCCTTTTTTTGGTTCAGATAGTGATGAAGACATATCAGAAGAGGATTATAACAAACTCAAACAAAGTAGGAAGTTCCAAAAGACCTTGGAAAAGATCATTGGTGAAGACAAAGAAAAATACTTCCTACACTTAGCTTCTCTTGGATTCAAACTTCCCAAAGACTATGATGTTTAGAGATTGAAGGAACAATAAATACAAACACCTATTTCAATACTCTCCAAACAATTATGTCAAATGCAAACAAAACTTGCAACACTCAAGAAAGAAAAGAATAAACCAACAAAAAAGACTCTTTGAACACATATGTCCATTTCCTTTTGATAAGAGTATAAACATGGTTCAATTTTCACCTAACATGGAATGACCCAAATATGACAAGTACATGGGAGAAACAAATCCGCATGATCATGTTAGAGAATTTTGTGCCCTAAGCAAAAAGTACATGCATGAACCAACATAGTTAATGAGGCTATTTCTGGGAAGTCTAGGAGGAAATTATATGGAATGGTTCTCCAAACTCACACTAAGTGTGCAATCTTTTGAGGAGTTGATTCAACAATTCATCCAACACTACTCATATAACATACAATACAATGTAACCATGATGGATCTTTGCAACATGAAACAATGAATGGGTGAATCCTTTACACATTTTTTACAAAGGTGGAGGAGAATCTTTGCAAGGTACTCAAGAGCATTACCCAAATCTGAAAGATGGAAATATTTATTAATAACTTAGTAACTAAAATGAACTATGCTCTACAAATGCAAGATTCTCCTAGTTTTGATAGAATGATAAAGAACGTTATTTGTTCTGAAGACGTTATGGTCAAGAAAGGAGAGATTACACTCCAAAGTGACAATAAATCTAACAACTATAACAACAAACCTAAGTGGTGGAACAAAAACAAGAATGTTTTTAGTGATGGAGTGGTGGAAGCCTCAAATGCAAACATTAAAGTAGATGTGTTTAATCTAACAAATAGCTTACAAGAAAGCAAAGAAGCTAAGGTAACAACCACAATACCAAGAGAAAACAATGACACCAACAAGAGTAAACCATGGACGTCTAGACCTTAAAGAAAATTTACTCCATTGGGAGAACCTCTTGAGATAGTTTTGAAGACTCTCTTGGATAAAAAAGTCCTCACAATACCAGAGTCAAAACTATGGGAACCAAAAGTAAAACCAAGGTGGTGGAATGATAATTCCTATTGTGACTTCCATAAGAAAAAGGACACAAGAATAATGATTGTGTTAAGCTTAAACACGTTATACAAGACCTCATTGAGGGAGGCAAGATCAAAGTGGAAGGACATACCTCTAATGAAGATCACACGGTGTATAACAAATCATTCCCTAACTATGAAAAAGGAGAAGCTTCTAAAGGAAAGGGAAATAAAGTCAATTACACCTACTCTCATAATGATAATGTGATCAATATGTTGGACATAAAAAGAGAATCAATCAATGTGATCACTATTAAAGGTGCCAAAGAAAAATTGACACATTTGAACATGGTAACTCGAAGCCAAGCATAAGTCACAATTAAAGGGTTCAACTCCTCATCTAAACAAATGACATCCTCTAAAGCACTTTTTGTCATAATCCCTAAACTAGCACTGACAAGACAAACAATTACTATGCCATCTACCAACTATAACTTGGTAGACCAATTGCAAAGGACCTTGGCTCCAATCTCTATATTGCAGCTATTAAAGATCTCTTCAGTGCATAGGGAAGTTCTTGAACAAGCCCTACATTCCAAAAATATTCCAAAATACATAGATGTGGACAAGTTCCAGGAAATGGTCAATCACATATAATCTCCACATTACCTCTCCTTTTAGAGGAATATGAAAAGTCCTTGGCTCATCCACATAACCAACCCCTTCACATTGAAGTCTTGATTCACAAATCTCATGTAAAGCGTGTATTAATAGATGGAGGAATAGGTTTGAATATATGTAATCTCAATTTGATCAAGAAACTGGGTCTTTCAGGACAAACAATTGATCCAAGAAATAATTTAACCATAAAGGCTTATGATGAAGATGAAAGATCATCTAAAGGGCTCATTGTTTTACCCATCAGAATAGGACCAATTGAATGCAATGTGATTTTTCAAGTTCTTGATCTACCATTGGCCTATAACATATTACTAGGAAGACCTTGGATACATGAAATGCAAGTAGTGCCATCTAATTACCATCAATGCATCAAATTCCCACACAATGGGGTGGAAGTGACAATTCCTACAGATTCAAGCTACACTTGTAACAATGTTAAAATAGACAGCATGGTTCCTCAAAATAAGGAAGTCTCAAAAGAATTCACACTTGAAATCTTTAAATACATGGTGATGAGAAGCTTTGGAAAGATATTAAAACTTGAAGAAACTAGCATGGGGGAATACAAACTAGAAATGATTCCATCATTGGCTAACATTCATGTATCTCCAAGATCTTATGGGAAACCCTCCCCATCTTTCATACGTACTACATCAAAAGAAAAAGACATTCATAAACCAACTGGTATGGTTAGAGCCTCTACTTCTCAAGAGGATGAAAAAGAAGATAAAGTCATATTGGCTTGGCTCTATAAAGATGAACAGAGATAAAATAAGGTAACAAATGTTGAGATATCCCCAGAAAAGTATGGTAAAGGTTATGACCTTCTTAAAAAAATGGGATACAAAGGGAAGGGACCTTCTGGAGATAAAGGAAAAGGACTCATTGAGTGTATACAAATAGAATTAAGAGACACCAAAGACAAAAAAAAGGTTAGGTTTCAACAATAATTTAGAACACCCTACCTCAAGAGATGGTCCAATATTTGACAATGGAAGTGATAAAGAAGAAGAAGAAGAAACAAAACTTGTACCATGGACATATGAAATATTACTACACATTGGTACTGAGGATCCCAAATATCAAGGAGAAATATATGTACCTACCTTTGTAGCACAACTAGAGCATCATGTTCCTTTGTTTTCACAAACTGATGTCCAAGAAGTAGAGGAAGAAGAAGAAGACTCTTCAGAAGTCCAAAAGCTAGAAGAATCTCATGAATAAATACCCCAACAAGAAGATGCACATCCTAACTAGGGGCAATTGGTGACAATTTCACATGTCCTAGATTTATCACACTTTGATCCACAAATGGTTAATAGGGTACATCAGGTAACTATTGCTGATTTTTAAAACAAATCTGATGACAAAATCACAGACTCACATGATTATGGATGGGATTACATGTCTGATGCTACCATGGATATTGAGGTAGATGTAATCCATAAATTTTCACCTCTATTAGAGAGAGGAGAAATTTATAACACTTCCCCTAACACTACTATTATTATAGAATCATATGAGATAACATTGCCCAGGATTATTAATGGAAATATTGGTGTTTTACTAAGACTAGAAGACATTCAAAGGATACAAGATATGAGTTTCAATATGATAAGAGAAGAAGAAGAAAGCTCAAGTGATGAGTCACAAGAGTTAGGTCCGCATATTTCTAACAATGACCCTAATAGTGATGATTCAACTCTTCATGATCTAAACACTATAGAAGCTGACTTAATGAAACATGTCTTGTTAGTTAATAGTCTTGATTTTGACGTGATGATTTCCTTACAAAAATCTAAATCATTATCCTTGATAAACCCCGATCTTATTGATTGGACCAATTCAGACCCTACTCCTATCATAAACTTTCCCAATGACTATGTTGGAATTATATTGGAATGATGTACTGAGAGGGGAGGGGTGAATCAGTACTTCTAAAATTTTTCTTGGTTAGCCCATTAACCCTTAATCATCAGTTTGCAAATTATCTTATCTCACTATTCATCTTTCTTTATGTATATGCAATTATATCATAAGTTCTTTAGTATGTAACCATAATAGAAACATTCATGAAAATAGATAATACATAACATAAATTATGATATCGCGGAAAACTCTTGTTTAGGAAGTAAAAACTGTGGTGGGGATTGTTACCCAGAAGACTTAACTATCTACAGATAAGAAGGGGCCAATTAAAGCTTACAATTGGTCACTTCTAATGACCTACCCTATTAGGAGTATTACAATGGAGACCTGTTAAGATCTACTTCATTTGAAGCTTTAGCAACACTGTTAAGTGTGCACTCTGTTAAGAGATTTGTAAAGAATAGTTAAGTCCACCTTCTACAAAAGGATTTTAGATGTGATGCACTTGTTAGAATACAACTACATAATTCTTTGATCTGATGATGTATGCAATCTTTAATTGCTGATAACAGATCCAATTAAGCTTCATACATATAAGTAATCATCCTTCCATGATTTGAATAATACATTTATCTACTCATCGGTAGCCTCTGTGTGTTCTTGACAACTGATGTGATCTATTTCTAAACTTTGCATGAATTTTGCCTTCTTCTCCTTAGATTCTCTTTGTGGCTATCAACAACAATGAATTCACTCTTCACAATTGAGTTGAACATCTATTTATACTAGTTTTTTGGCTCAATTATTGATTCATGCTTCGCAAGTTAACTCTAGATCCAAGGTTTACAACTTGACCTTGATCTTTAGTTAGATATGTTTTAGATCAATTAGGATGCTTTAAAACATTTACATAAATTTTATTTGACCCTCAAGTTATGATTTAAAACAAATTAAAGCTCTATAAATAGAATTACATTGCTTTATCCATCTTGTAAAACTCAGATCCACTTTTTGCGGGTTCTTTAACTGACTGTTGGTTCTGATGGTCGGTTTTCTTGGTCATCGGTGTTCCTTTCTTGAACTGGTCGTCGGGTAGGCCTTTTCTTTTTTGTCAGTTTTGTTCGTGAAACTATGTCACCGGTGATGCTTGTAGTCATCGGTGATGCTTGTCAATTCCATACTTAGCATTTTTCATGACCTTTGTGTTCTGTTGGGTATGCTCATTGTTCGCCGATAATACTTGTAGTCCATCGGTAATGCTTGTAGTCTACCGGTGATCTTTGTCAATATTTTTCACTAAGTGTACTAATGGAAAAATTAATGTCATCAATCTCCCCCTTTGACATTAGTATCAAAGACATGATATGTGCAACATACTGAGTGTATTAGTATGTACACCTATGTATACTCCTTCCTTAGTCATTTGAATGACTCCCCCTATGTATATACTGGTAAGTGTAAGTATATATACATATCCTTATATATATGTGTTCCTTCTGTACATACAATATACATTTCCTTTCCTCCTTTTTTGATTCTAAAGGCAAAGGTACTTACAGCTTGTCAAAAAGGTGGGAATGTGAGGACTTGATCTCCTCCATCATCTTTTCCGATTTCTCTTTTAGCATTTCTAGAGCCATGTGCTCTAGTGAAATTTGTACATGTATATCATAGATGTTGTCTACTACAGACATCTCGGGGTTTGCAATAAGATTTCTTGCATCAGAAATATTATGTTGTAAAATTGTAAGATTAGGCAGAATATGTGCCTGTAGTTTGGTAATCTCACCTCTGAGTTGTGTTTCAACATCCCATATTTCTTGTCTTAGCATGTTCACCTCTATGACCTTGTCATGATGTGCCTTTATACTTTCGGCATGTGAGGTTAGGCTTTGTGCACTGGTGGTGACATTATGATCTATCTCTGTTAGTTTGTCACTATTTTCCTTTGTAAATTTCTCAAGTGTGCACATCGTTTGAACTAAGGTGATTGCTTCAGTAATCATTGGCTCTAATTCATTAGTGATTTTAGAGAACTTTACCTTGTTCAATGACACTTCTTGGCTGATTTTATCAATTAACTTGTATTGATATTTCTTCTCTACTTGTTCTTCTATAGTTTGCTCTACATCTATACTTTGCTCTGTGATGGCGTCGGTAACAACATCAATTTGTTCCTTAACTGTAGTATTTTCTTCAAGTTTTACTTCAGGAACAAGTTTTTGGAGAATATCTTTTGCTTTGTCAAGTGCCATTATTTCCCTGTGTTCTTGTATGATTTTATTTTGAATGGCTTTCCTCTGACATAGCACTCCAAACTCTTGAAGTTTGTCACTGTCCAAAGTGGTAATATCCCAGTTTGGAACTTCTATGATTTCATCCATTCTAACAGCCAAGATGTCTTTCTTTACTGCTTTCTTTTTCTTTTTCTTTGGCTGGGTGGTTGATTGATGTACTACCATCTGTAAAGTGTGAGATTGTGTTGATTTGGTGGGTGAGGGTTGAGAAGATGAGGCTTCCTTTTGTATCTATTCTGAGTCCATCGGCTGGTTTGGTGAAGACATCTCCTCATTTGCCTTGGGTGTATCAATAGATATGTTTTCTTTGAGTTTTGTGCCTTCATCCTGCTTGATTCCTTCACTTTTCTCTTTTTCTTCAACCTCTCTCAATGTATCATCAATGTTGTTATCTGACTCTTTTTTTTTATCTTTTGATACATCTTGTTGATTGTCGGTTGCATCCTTCATTTCTGTATCTGTATCCTTCGGAGTGTTGGATGCAACTTTTTTTTCATCTGTACCCATATCCTTGGGTATATTATCATAATTCTTAGATGATTTATCCTGACTAGATTGAATATCAATAGCATCTATTAATATATTCATGTTTGTCGGTGTATTGACTATTGTAGTGTCAATAGTTGTGTCCTATTAATCAGTATTGCCCTTTGCAGCATTGATATCTTCATCTTTTTGAACTTCTACTATAGGGTCTTGTCCTGTAGTGGTATTGACAATGTTGTCTAATCATGATTCACCATTTATATCAACATCTAAGTTACCTTTTATTGATAATTATGCTTTGGTAACTTCTTCACCCTCTAAGTTGATGTGGATGGGGCTTGCTGGTACTTGATCATCATCACCATCTTTTGGCCAATCTTCATCTATAATGTTAGTCTATTTTTGGCCTATTATTTGTACCTCTTCACTATCTAACTCAACTATTGAGTTATCAGTTTTAGTGATGGTTTCCTTCTCATGACTTCTTTCCTCATCAGGATTGAGTATCTCACTCCATATTTTATGCATATCTTGTTCAAGCTCTATAAGCTTCTCTTTAAGAAATTTATAAGCTCTCAATTTGGGTGAGAAGCTTTTTGCATATTTCTCCATGACCTAATTGATTTCTTCACTCGTTGATTCAGGAGGCATAAGATAAACCGGTACTCTTTCTCTTATCCTTTTCTCCTCATGGAGTGCAAAAGTGAATCTAGAAGAAATTCTATCTAATAGTTCTTGTGGTACATCATGTGTAGTGAAATGTAGTGGGACATAGTAGTGTCTGTACATCTTAGCAATAAGTGCATCTTCAATATTATTCTATTCTACAGAATCCCATCTTAACCATTTCCTAATCTTAGGATGTGCAACAAATGCAGCTTCAAAAATGTTCTTACATATTTCCTCAATGTCCTCAGTGGGTGATGTAACCTTTGTTGTTTCCTTTGCTTGTTTTATAGTGTTAGGTTCATCCATAGCTGAATCCTCTAAGTCCTCATCAGTCTGAACATATTTCCTCCTTTTGGTAGGTGCCCTAGCTGGTTGTTTTGCCTTTTGTGTGTCAGGTTTCCTCTTATACACCTTCCCTTTTACCATGGGAGAAGGAATTGCATCCTTTACTATTTGACTTCTTGTTCTAGATTTCTTAGGTGGAGGAGGAGGTGGTGAATCATACTTCTCTTCCTCTAATTCATTTTGCTCTGCTGTATCACCGATGGGAAGCTGGTCCTTGGTGAGTTCCTCCTTACTCTATTGTTCCTCTTCACCTTCTCCTTCTTCTTCTCCTTCAGAAGATATTTGTAAGTTCTTTTTCAGATTCTTCACCATTCTTTTTGACTGTTTTACAACCTTCTTGACAACAAGATTTGTCTTAATCTTTTGTTTGGCCTCTTCATAGGTACCAAATCTTAGTTTCTTGTTGTCTATTGGTTCATTTAATAGTGCCTTAATGCACTCATTGGCTAAT
>MU224425.1:136375-159555 GCA_018584345.1 Thuja plicata
GATTCTTTTTCTTGTAGCTTCTCTGTAATTTTCCTCCTATCATCAATGGCTAGTGTTCTTTCATTTTCATCTTTTCTTGCATCATTCATGACATCAATCATTTTCACCATTTGAGTCTCTTGACCAAGTTGCAGCATCTTGATTTGATCTGTCAGATGTAGATTGGTCTCTTGTATACTTGTAATTTCTTCAACTGATGCGTCTGAAGATTTGCTCATTGATGATTCCATTGTTTCAAAGTAATCTATTATTTTCACTTCTTTGTAGTCTTTCTCATTTAGCCTAGTTTCCATAATCTTTCTTTCATCAAGAAATTTTCTTAGTTTTATTCTAGCCTCCTTGTACTACTCATAGTTTATTTGCATCTGTAACTGCTCATTCTCAATAGTCATGTCTAGTCTGAACTTGTCCATTACTCTGATCTTTGCTCTCAAGTCTTTAAGCTTTTCAAGAGAGAGACTTGGCTCTGATACCAATTTTTGGAATTATATTGGAATGATGTATTGAGGGGGGAAGGGTGAATCAGTACTTCTAAAACTTTTCTTGGTTAGCCCATTAACCCTTAATCATCACTTTGTAAATTATCTTATCTCACTGTTCATCTTTCTTTATGTATATTCAATTATATCATAAGTTCTTTAGTATGTAACCATAACAGAAACATTCATGAAAATAGATAACACATAACACAAGATATGATATCGTAGAAAACTCCTATTTAGGAAGTAAAAACTATGGTGGGGATTGTTACCCACAAGACTTCACTATCTGCAGATAAGAAGGGGCTGGTTAAGGCTTACAATTGGTCACTTTTGATGACCTACCCTGTTAGGAGTATTAATGTGGATACCTATTAAGATCTACTTGGGTTGAATCTTTAGCAACATTGTTAAGTGTGCACTCTGCTAAGAGATTTGTAAAGAATGGTTAAGTCCACCTTCTACAAAAGGATTTTAGATGTGATGCACTTGTTAGAATGCAACTCCATAATTCTTTGATCTAATGATGTATGCAATATTTAATTGCTGATAATAGATCCAATTAAGCTTCATACATATAATTAATCATCCTTCCATGATTTGAATAATACCTTTATCTGCTCGTCGGTAGCCTCTGTGTGTTCTTGACAATTGATGTGATCTATTTTTGAACTTTGAATGAATTATGCCTTCTTCTCCTTAGATGCTCTTCATGGCTATCAACAACAATGAATTCATTCTTTAAAATTGAGGTGAACATCTATTTATACTAGTTTTTTGGCTCAATTCTTGATTCATGCTTCACAAGTTGACTCTAGATCCAAGGTTTACAACTTGACCTTGATCTTTAGTTAGATATGTTTTAGATCCATTAGGATGCTTTAAAACATTTACATAAAGCTTACTTGACCCTCAAGTTATGATTTAAAAAAAATTAAAACTCTATAAATAGAATTACATTGCTTTATCCATCGTGTAAAACTCAGATCCACTTTTTACAGGTTATTTAACTGACTGTCGGTTTTGACGGTCAATTTTCTTGGTCGTCGGTGTTCCTTTCTTGAACTGGTCATCAGGTATGCCTTTTATGTTCCATCAGTTTTGTTCTCGAAACCATGTCGCTGGTGATGCTTGTAGTCACCGGTGATGCTTGTCAATTCCATACTTAGCATTTTTCATGACCTTTGTGTTCTGTTAGGTATGCTCATTGTTCGCCAGTAATACTTGTAGTCCGCCGGTAATGCTTGTAGTCCGCCGGTGATCTCTATCAATGTTTTTCACTAAGTGTACTAATGGAAAAATTAATATCATCAAACTATACTTTGGTCTCTTATCTAAATACTTGTGAACCCTATCCTTCTTCCACCAATGTAAGGAGTGTAAACTTGACATAGGAGGATATCAAGTTTCTTAGTCACAAATTGAAAAATAAAAAGAAACAAAGAACTGATGGTGAAAACCATGTTGTGGTAGTATCAGATTCTAAAATAGTAAAAATAAAAGATGCATCTGATGGTGAAAACCTCTCAGAGGCACCAAAAGATGAGATTCTTGATATCCTCCTTGAGAACTTTCAAGAAAGATCTTCAGTACTGATAGAACTCACACAAATAGTTAACTTGGGAACAATAGAAGCTCCTCAATTTGTCCACCTACCTCAATCATTATCATTAGAAGAAAAGACACAATTTACTAAATTCCTCAAAGAGAAGAAGATCAACTTTGTATGGTCTTACACTGATATGCCTGGACTCGATCCTGAGTTAATAATGCATCACTTATCTATAGCTCCTGGAATCAAACCCGTTAAACAAAAACTAGGAAAGATGCATCCACATGTGACATTATTGGTCAAAGAAGAGCTTGAAAAACTCTTAAAGGTTGGATTCACAAGGGTCATCGCTTATGCAGGATGGATTTCTAATGTGGTACTTGTTTCTAAAATAGATATGTCTATTAGGATTTGCACAGACTTTAGGGACTTAAACAAATCTTTTCCTAAAGATGATTTTCTATTTCCAAATATTGATATGATTATAGATCTCACAATGGGATATCAGATGTATTCTTTCATGGATGGATTCTCAGGTTATAACCAAATAAATATTGTTCCTGAGGACCAAGAAAAGACAACATTTACATGTGTATGGGGAACATTTTGCTGGAAAGTCATGCCATTTGGGCTAAAGAATGCTGGAGCTACGTATCAATGAGCTATGACAATAATATTCCATGACATGATACACAAAAACATGGAGGACTATGTGGATGAAACCTTAGCCAAGTCAAAAATAAGAACGACTCACACTAAAGACTTGAGAAAGATACTAGATCGAATGGAGCATTTTCAACTAAGACTCAATCCAAAGAAATATGCATTTGGAGTCCAATCAGGGAAACTCTTAGGGTTTATTGTATAAGCTAAAGGAATTGAGGTAGACCTTGAAAAGGTAAAAGCAATAATGGAAATTTCACCTCCTCGCAATATCAGCCAAATGAGGACTCTTCAAGGAAGACTATAGTCTATTAGGAGATTCATGTCCCAACTAGCAGATACAGTGCAACCTTTCACAAAATTGTTACATGAAGGTGTTACTTTCAAATTGGATGGACATTGTGAAAACAATTTCAAAGAATTAAAAGATGATCTGTATACTCCTCCTATTCTCATGGTGCCTATTCACGGAAAACCATTTCTACTCTATATCTCAGCTACGGCTACATCGCTTGGAGTATTGCTAGCCCAAGAAGATGAAAAAAAAGGAAAGGGAAATTTATTATATCAGTAGGACCTTGGTGGCTTATGAAATTAACTATAGTATCATTGAAAAGGCTTTCTTAGTGGTTGTTTTTGCATCCCATAAGTTGAGATACTACATGCTCTCGCATATAGTGAAACTTATTGCAAAAATTGACCCTCTTAAATATCTCTTGAGTAAAATAAGATTAACAAGAAGACTACCAAAATGGGTCTTGATACTAAGTGAGTTTGATATCAAGTATGTAGATAGAAGGGATATCAAAGGACAAGCCCTAGCAGATCAACTAGTTGATTCACCATTGCAAGATGATGCACCTTTGATCATAGAGTTTCTAGATGAGACAATCATGTACTTAACTAAATATCTGTGGAAGATTTATTTTGATGGTTCTTTCACACAACAAGGATCTGGATCAGGGGTACTATTTATCACTCTTCAAGGCTACAAGATACCTAAAGCATATAAACTGATGTTTCCATGCACTAATAACATCTCAGAATATGAAGCATTGGTGAATGGACTCAAGCTTGATATGGAATGGGAAATCATAGAGTTAGATGTGTATGGTGACTCTCAACTCATTATCAACCAAGTAAATGGTGATTATTAGAAAAAAGAAGAGAAACTAATTCCTTACAAATAGATGGTAGAATATTTGAAAAAAGTACTTTGTTTTCATCACATTCAACAAATTCCAAGAATAGGTAACAAAGCTGTAGATGCTATGGCTATGCTAGCATCCATGTTACAACTGGAGGAACATCAATTCCACTATGAATTATTGGTGGAAGAGTTATCCTTTACAAACTTTGATACACCTAAATCCCAAGTGATTTGTGCTTCAAATTCCCAAGACCAATCTCAATATGCCCAAATAATTTTTTATCTTACTAATCAAACCCTACCTAATGGCCTATCTAGGAATGAAAAATGAGCTTTAATTAGGACAACATCATATTATATCCTCATTAATACTAACTTATATAGATGAGGTCTTGACGGAATGCTTCTTAGGTGTTTAGAACAAGAAGATTTTGACTACGCATTAGAAAAGGTTCACAAAGTTGTATGTGAATCACACTCGAATGGCTTTTCATTGGCTAAAAAACTATTAAGAGTTGGATACTATTGGCCTACAATCGAAAAAGATGTCGTGAAATTTTATAAGACATGTCATAAATGTTAAACACATGGAAACCTTATCCATGCTCTAGCCAGAGAACTCGTACCTTTTATAACACATTATCCATTTCAGCAATGGGCATTTGATCTTGTTAGATAGATTTATCATAATTCTTCAAGTGGACACAAGTACATCATTATGGCCACTGAGTATTTCACTAACTGGGTTGAAGAAGTTCTGCTAATCAAAGCCACTAGAAAATAGGTTGCTATGTTCATCTTGAACTACATCATTTGTAGGTATGGGATACCCTCTTCTATTGTAACATAAAATGGGGATCAGTTCAAAAACCAAGATATCAAGGACCTTTGTACATAGTTTCATATCACTCAGCATTTTTCTTCAGTCTATTATCCTCAAGGTAATGGACAAGATAAGGCTTCAAAAAAGAACATTCTAAAAATCTTACATAGAATTGTGAGTAAGTCTAGTAGATACTGGCATTTTCAACTAAATCTAGCACTGTGGGCCTATAGAACAAGTATCAAAACACCAACAGGAGCCATGTCATTTTCTCTATTGTATGGCGCAAAAGTTGTGCTCCCCATTGAAGTTGAGATTCCATCTTTGCGAATATCTCTCCAAGGTGTTGTTACAGATGAACAATACTACATTGATAGGGTTCATGCACTAGAACTACTAGATGAGGGCAGACAACAAGTGTTCGATCATCTCAAAGTGTACCAGAAAAGAATGTCAAAAAGATACAACAAGAAAGTAAAACTACAACAATTTCAAGTGGGGATCTGGTTCTAAGAGAGAATCCTAAAAATAAGCAAAATAGAGAAAGAAAAGGCAAGTTTGAACCCAACTGGCTAGGGCCTTTTGTTATAACAACAACTTTTGGGACTGGAGCTTATCAATTAGTTAGACCTAAGGGAGATATTCTTCCTCATCCCATTAATACTCTACATTTGAATCAATTTTATGCTTGACATCTGGCTGAAAGGGATTGTGAAGTGGAAATAGTTCTCAGAAAATACCAAAAAATTAGAAAATTGATCCTGAAGAAAGCCAAAAACAGTGGAAAAAGTCCTGAAAAAGTAATTGTTGGTGAAAACCTGGCAAACAGGTGCCTTGATAGTAACAAAAAAAGAGAAAAAATCAAAAAAGAGCAAGAAAATTTGAAAAATGCCTTGGCTAAAACCAGGCAAACAGTTGTCTTGGTAGAAAAAATAAAAATCTTTATCGAGTGGTGAAAACCTGGAAAACAAGCATCACTTGTACTCTATGCTCCATCTATCAATGTACTGTTGAAACTAATCCTTCACGATCACACCTGTACTATTGATTGACACTAAATTCCTCACAAATGTCCTCTCCTTTCTTGGGATTTGTCTACATTTGCATCTTAGGGATAATCATTTTGCACTATGGGGCATCTTTTCTAGTATGTTTGGTCTACGTTTGCTAGGTTTTCCTAGGTCCTTGTCTAGGATGGTTTGCCGCTACAAATAGTATTTCTCAATACTTGCATCAAAACATCATTCTCACAAACAAGGGTGTTTCTTAAGCACCACCTACCTATAATAGACATCATCCTAGTGTTTCTCAATACTTTAATCATACTAGTGTTTCTCAACACTTTAATCAAATATTGATCCTAAACACTACATTGGATTGCAATTACTGACAAAGTTTATCTCACTTACTCAGACATAAAAACATATTGCTTAATTCCAAGTTGCAGTTGATAATTTCTCTAATGTGATTGAATAGTGAATCAACAGTATTTCTCAATGCTACATAAACACATATAGACTGATCTTGGTTTGATTATGAAGCTTCTATGTTTTGATGATGTTTCAAAATAGGAGTATGTAAGCACTTATGAATTTTCTTTGAATGGTTATTAATTGTTTCTTGTTATGTCTTCCGAGTTACTCCATGATGTCTATTCAAATACAAAGATTCGCAAGGATAGGGGCATAACATTTTCTTGGTTTTCTGCATATGGTGATTGTTTCAATGATCCTATAAATTTCACCTAACTTGGATGTTTATGGTAAGATCTACCAACATGAGTGGATAGCAGCATATATCTCAATCCTTGTTATATGTAAAATACGATGAGGTTGAGCCAATTTCCATGTCTGTTTCTAAATCAAACTCTAAGTATGGTGTACAACACATTATGTACCCAAGGTTATGAATATTGAAGGTCATTACGGGTTACATATCTTATATTACACATGAACATAAGATGATTCTTAAAAGAAAAAGGAGATAATTGACAAGTCATCCCGGCCTCTATGCCTTGATGCTTAGGTTTATGTTCAACATTGCATCCAATAAACATAGTATTCATACTTTCATGATACTTTTTGGGTATTAGTGATAGTACTATCCAATGATGCATGTTACACAAACACCCAATGATGATAAAAATGCTAAAATGTATACAAATCAGTGACATTCCTAGAATTCTGCATGTAGATGCATTTAAGATTGCATGATTCATTTTAAAACAACATACGAGTTTGAGCTCAAAAGGATTTCCTGGTTCATTCAAAATCCAAGTTTGACTACTTAATCTATGTTACTGATATATTCATGTCATTGCATATCCATGGAATTCATTTTTCATTCATAAATGGGAAATACAAAATACAAAAACAAAGAATTCAAGTATTTTTATTTTAAATCCTAAGTGCATCCATACATATATTTTCATAAAGAAAATCTCAAAAACATACATTTGCATATTCATCTAGAATCATTCAAACACATCTATATATCAGTAATAAATCAAAGAGCATAAAATATGTCATCACATGACTCTATTCTAAATCATAAAAGACCAAGTACATAGTCACAATGTGCATCAATTTACACATCTATCAAACAAGGAGAACCCATGAACTTATCAGAATCAAAAGCAGCCATCTCAGATATATATCAGTGAATAATCAGATAAAAAAATGTGGAAATGTCTGCAATGAGTATCAATCCACTCATGATAGAACATGTACACAAGTATCAAAATTATATAGTATAATGAATGATCTTAGAAGGATCAATATACAAAAATATCTTAGATATCATAAATAAATCATGTCTGACTCCCACCCTCTACCTGATCTGGAGGAGGAGGAGGTGGTGCATCAGCTCTAGCATGATGAGTTGGTGGAGGCATAGCTCCCTCTGAGTGTTACACAATAATGGAATATAGAGGAGCTCTCTGAGGCTGTGGAACCGTCACATAATATAGAGCAAAGTAATACGCAGCTCTTTGGCCCTGATGAGTAGTTGTGTAGGAATGGACACATCTCTCTGATCTCATAACATCTAACTGCCTTTCCCTATCTACCAAAAAAGTCTCTAATGTGGTAATATGAGCTTTGAGATTCTCATGCTCTCTCTGGCACTATGATAATGCATCTCCATCCCTACTAGTATCTCTATCAGTATCCCTAGGAGGATCCTATCCAGGAGGTCCTCCTCCTCTCAGCACCTACCCTGATGGTCTCTACTATTGTTTTTGCATGGTCAGTAAAGGACTTGGATCCATACGTGGAGGAACAAATATGAATCTCATTTGCATTCCCTCTCCACTACCACCCACTCCACCACCACCCCTATCATCTCCATAATCTCCTCTATCATCTTGGCCATGTCTCTGACCTCTGTCCTAGGGAAGGCATCTACCATCTCTGCCACCATCCCTACCACCCCCACCTCTCCCATCTCTCTACGCTTTGCTTCTTCCTCTCACTTGTCTATCATCTGCAAGATCATAATCAATGGCACCCTCTATGCGAGGTGCTACCTCATCTGGTGTTGTAAATTGAGGAAATAGAAACTGTAACAAATATGCAAGATACACATCCGTGCACCCAGAATCTCCAACATCAGGAAGGTAATCCCCTCCCACTTCAACCATTTGACTAATATCCAATGGTGCAGTCTCATAAGCCAATTGGGCTCCCCACTGAGGCTCCTCATTATAGATCCATGTGTAAGCTATCAAGTCCCATGACATACCCTAAATCTGGCCATATGACCTCAACACACAAGTAACAATAAATCTCTCCACAATGTAGCATGTCCAACTGATCAAATATCTACTCTAGAAAAAATAAGGCATCTATCGCCTGTCTGAGGTCTACTCCTCACAATCTAAATAGGGTCTCCACTCGACCACTGTAATGTCATCCAAAACATGGTGCCAGTATTCCAGCTTACCCAGATGGGGCTACTGGATGAATCCTGAATATGTGTATACATATGGTTGCTTAGGTTCTCTCTGTCTATCTATAATCGTTCATGTAACGGGGATGTTCTCCCAGGCCTAGATCTATAATATCAATATCCCTACATTCATACTCCAAGAATACTCATATACAATCTCATGTAGCTCTTTGTACATATGGACTAATATACAACTCCCTTATCCAAATCTTCGAGAAGAGATGACCATCTTCTCTAATGTCTCTACCCAGCCGCACATGAATGCACTATGTCCTCTATCAGGAATGAGGATACCTCCAATAAATCCAGCAAGATACATAGGTAATTGATCATAGTGATTTCACATGAAGTCCCAAGTAAGATATCAATGAACTATAGTCAGATCTGTAAAGTACCTCCATGTAGAAAAAATTGCTATAGCATAGCACGACTCAAACCAAACCTATTGACCCATAAATGGAATACGCATAATCCACCACACATCCTTTAGGGTGACAATCATCTTTCCAGTCGAGAGATGGAAGGTTGTGTGCTCTGAGTTCCATCTCTCAGCCAGAGCACTCAACAACCCTTAATTTACCCTAATTTCGGGTAAATCTATCAGTGATGGCAATCCAAGATATCCTATAATTTGTAGCTCAACATCTATCAATAATCGGGATAATGCAAGGACTCGTGAAGGATGAGGTCCTTGAAAAGAAACAAACTCAAAATAAATATATCAAAGAACACATTTATAGGTTTACATCAGTATCCTCACAAAGGACACTATGCATAAAATTTAATAGTTAAGTCTTTTTGGCCTTTAGAAAGAGGAAAAACAGTCAAAATTGGAAGAAAATAACTCCTAAATAGAAAATGACACTATTTTTATTGAGCGCAATCTTGCATACCAGATGTGATGCGTTATTTACCATATGCGATGGGGAATCCAAGAAATGATCCTCTTTTGACAGGATGCGACACGGGATATAGTGTGTGATCATGTTTTCACAAGATGTGACACATTCAAAAGAGGAACAAAAATTTACTAAAAATGATGCTAGACCTCCTAACGGGATACAATCTTGATTTAATAGGATGCAATCTAGAATTCTACCAGAAAATTGGATGCGACGTGGGATTGACCAGAAATTATCCATAATACGAGATGTGATTGAAAATGAAAAGGCTTCTAACTACTACAAAAATTGACAAAATCAAAAATAGAAAGAGTAAACAGGTAGGTATCGATGTACTCACCGAATATGCATAATGGGTTGGGCACTAGTGTTGATGTACTAGCTCAAATAAATGTTTCTCCATGGGGACCACCATCTTCTCTGCAAACCTCTGGATTTACTATGGATGGAAGTGAATATGAATGGGTAAAAAGTGAATTTTGAGACTTATATTGACCTTTTTGAGCTGTCTGGAAGCTCCGAAACTCTTCCCAAAATATCAATATTCAATTTTTTTCTTCTTAGATCTATCGGGAATGAAATCAAATGTGTAGATGATATTTCTAACAACACAGTAAAAATTTTGTGACAGTCTCCCAAAAATACAGAATTGCTTTATATGTTCAGAGAATGATTCGCAGGCTTTACGCAATCAGTTTTTTGGGTTCTCTATCAACAAATTGCACATTATTCATCACAATCTTGGTCCTACATCATATTATCATACTCCAAATTTACTTCTTCAAGTAATCGACCTGGTAAAATTGTGTTTTCTCTTAACACACCTTAGCTTCATCACCGCTTCTAATTGATTCTTTCTTGATCCAATTGATCTGTTCCATTGATTTTTCATTCTAAAGAGGGATTTTATTATATTTCCTTTAATTTCATCCCTAAGGGGGTGTGATCACACTTAAAATCAATCAAATTGTTGCTCAAAAAAGAAAAAACTCTGACTTCATCACCAAAAGACTAGGGGCATGACAATTTCCTTCGATGAAGTTTAGACGGTTGGATAGAAGGCTTTAGTGAAAAACAAGCTAGATATATACATCTACAAACTCTCAGATCTTTATCAAGCTCTTAGAAGCTTTGTACTGACCTTTGTTTGATCAAGTTCGGAGTCGGTATTATCAATTCTTGTTTGATCAAGTTTAGAATTGATACCGCACAGCTCTCAGTAGCTTCATACTGACCTTCGTTCGATCAAGTTTGGAGTTTGTATTATCAATTCTTGTTCGATCAAGTTTAGAATTGGTATCTTTAGATTTTTTTTTTATTGGCCTTTGTTTGATCAAGTTCAAATTTGATATTATCAATCTTAGTGCAATCAAGTTTGAGACTGATCTCATCAGCCATTTCATTCAATCAAGGGCAATATTCTCAAACTTTCTGAAGTCAACATCAGACATTCTTTGAATCAATGCACTGCTTGCACATCAATTCAAAGATGGGAAAATTTAACCACCCTAATTTGGTATACTCTAACCGGAGACCCTATTTTCCCTAAGTGTGATCATAACCCTAATTATGTCAAGACAATTACTCAAGTATTGGCATAATTCAATGAAATCAATTTAATCTCCTAAAAATCTAAGTAATTTCATCACTAACTCACATTAATTGCATTAGCCTATTTAAATCAAATCTAAACAATTAAATACTTGGCTAAAGTAATTAATTAAAAGAAATTAAATAAATCTCCTAATTACAACTCTTCACTTACAAAATGGGAAGTCAATCCATTAGCCAGTGAGAGTTAAATAACTTGGATCACTCACATGGATCACCAAAGATTCAATCTCCACCTCTCTTCACAAATCAATCTTAATCACTCATTCCTCAAATTCTTCTATAAAAGGAATAAGTTTTGAGCTCAATGGGCCCCTAATTTTAGAATTTGAAAGTAATCTTGTGTTGCTCTAATTTTGTGTAAATCTAAATGCATTCTTATTTCATCATTTACATAATTTCATAATCTTTCCTTGGAGCACATAAAATGTACTTTTCATTGGCATTTAGTTTGAATTCTCTTTGAATATTCCATTCTAAGCTTGTATATGTCATTTATTTATGCATAACTGAGGGCAATTATAGCATTGTTCATACTCTTCTTAGATAGAAAGCAATATGTCAGTTTTAGTGATTTTTATATGCTTTTCATATAATCTTTCATGTTTTGATCACTAATCTAGTGAAATATTGAAGTGTTGTGTTGCAGCTTGTAGGTCCAATAAATACACACACAAATAACCCCTTTAACTTTCACTAACAATGTCAGCCTCATGTCTATATCATCATCTCTCTGCTATGTAAATCATCCTTTAAATATAAGAGTTTATGACTCTTAATCTTACGTGTTAGGTACGTTGTGAATTTTTTTTAACCATTAGATCTTCTTTTCCACTTGGTGACTATGTCACTTTTACCTTGATACTTGGTGATTTTCTTGGAAATAACAAACTTTCATTAACCTCTTAATCTTCTCCTTAGATCTTCTCTTTGAATTAACTCGATCATTGATCTTGTAACAAACTATTCTCCGTGCATTGTAGAATTGCAATTAATATTGTAACAATTTGTTAAATGATTCCTTGTCGCATTTAGGATCAATTAGGTAACTCAGTAGAGTAACTTCTCTTTTCTTGACAAAATGATATTTACTAGTCGATGACTGTCAACTCGGTGTACTTCGTATGCACTTGGTATAGTGTAACGTTTGGTAGCTATAGACTCTCGATGTAGTGTCTTTATCTCTTTTGTGTGATTTACCAACTTCACTAACTTACTTGGTGTACATTACTAACTAGTTAAATATTTGGCTTTCTCCCTTTTATCGATTGATTCTTCTGACTCATATGAATTTGGCTTAACTAATGACAAAAAAAATATCTTATAGAGATAATAGATAGAAACATGCTTGGTCATTGAATGCATAAATGGGTTCTTTGATATGTTGATAGCTTGTCACAAAAAATAGTTTTAGGATCTAAGATAATCTCTTGCATATATTCAAGTAGTTGTTTGATCCAAATATATCAGTAGTAATATATTTTGCCTCGACAGTAGATTGTGAAATGAAACTCTACTTCTTTCTTATCCATGTGACCAATCTTTGACCTAGAAACAATACTCCTCCACTAGTACTTTTCCTTTCATCAATATTTCCAGCCTAATCTGCATCAATGTATACTTGTAGATCAAAATTACCTCCTTTCTTATACAATAAACCAAAATATTTAGTTCCTTTCAGATATCTAAAGATTCTCTTAACTGCAGACATATGTGTTTCCTTAGGATTAGAAGAAAATCTTGCAACAATCCCAATAATGTGTACTATATCAGGTCTGTTGTGAACAACATACCACAATTTACCAATTATGGATCACTAAAGAGTATTATCTACCTCTGGTGTCTCATCTTATTTTGACAATTTACATCTTGTGACCATCGGTGTTTCAATAGGCTTCAAATCTTCCATACCAAAAGTTTTGAGGATCTCTTTGATATACTTAGCTTGTGTAATATAGATCCCTTGTGCAAATTGCTTTATCTGTAGACCTATAAATAGTTTAATCTCTCCAATCATTTACATTTAAAATTATTTTCTCATTTCATCATAAAATGCCTTACATAAGGTGTTATTGTCTCCAAAAATAATATCATCAACAACAATTTCAGCAATCAAAACCTTGCTGTCATTGTCACACTTCAAGTAAACATTATTGTTATCACTTGTTCTTTTAAATCCTATTTTGATTAGATAATATTGAAAACTCTCATACCATTCTCAGGGTGCTTGCTTCAAACTATAAATATCTTTGTGTAATTTACATACCTTGTTCTTATTTGTACTCTCAATGAATCCTTCAAGCTTCTCAATGCAAACGTCTTCTTCTAGTATCCCATTCAGAAATGCAGACTTGACATCCATTTGATAAAATTTGAATCCTTTGTAATCCACATACGCTAGAAGTGTTCTAACTCAATCCAATCTAGCAACAGGGTCACAAGTCTCTCCATAATCAATACCTTCTTCTTGTGCATAACCTTTGCAAACCAATCTAGCTTTATTTTTGATAACTTCTCCATTCTCATTCAGCTTGTTTCTAAAAATCCATTTAGTACCTATAACATTTTTATCCTTTGGCCTAGGTACTAAAGTACATGTATTGTTCTTTTCAATCTCATCAAACTCTTCTTTCATTGCTTTCATCCAATCTTCATTATCTAGTGCATCTTTAACTTTCTTTGGCTCAAATGTAGATATCAAACATGTATTATCTCTTACCTTGCCTCTTGTCATCACTCCAGCATCTTTATTTCCAATAATCTTACTCGGGGAGTGGTGCATCCTCACATAATTTTCTAAAACAAGCTCGGTAGGTCTCAGTGCTTCATCCTCATCATTTGGTTGTAGAGAAATCTATTTAGCTTCCTCCTTAATAGGTGCTCCTGGTAAGGTGCCAGGAACATCATGTTGTACATATAAAAACTTATCATAGTCTTCAGGTTCCTTTTTACTTTCTTCATCACTGTTTTCTACAAAATCATCCATTCTCACACTTTCACTTTCCACCATTTTGTTAGTAACTTTATTCAAACACTTATAGGTTTTACTCCTTGTAGAATATCCTAAGAATATCCTTCATCCCCTTTAGAGTCAAAATTTCCTTTTCTAGAATCCTTCAATATATAAAATCTACTTGCAAAAACTTTGAAATAAATCACATTAGGTTTGGGTTCATACAAGACTTCATAAGATGTTATGTTGTTACCTATCTTCATTTGTACTCGGGTCAATGTGTAAACTGTAGTACTGACTGCTTCTCTCCAAAAAAAAATTGAAATTCCTTTCTCAATCATCAGTGTCCTTGCACAATCAACAATTTATTTGTTTCTTCTCTCAGCAATATCATTCTTTTGTGGTGTTCTCAGTGCTGACATGTATCTCTTAATTCCATTTTCATTACAAAATAGTGTAAACTCATCAGATGTAAACTCACCTCCTCTATCATTTTCATACATTTTAGTTGTCTTTCTATTTATTTCTCAACTATGGCCTTATACCACTTAAACATTTGAAATGCATCATATTTTTCTTTTAAAAACATTACAGACATCATTCTAGAATATTCATCCACAAATAAAATAAAATAGATGTCTCCATAATAACTTTGAGTTTGCATAGGTCCACATAAATCAGTATGCACTAAAACCAAAACTCCTTGTGTAACATAATTCTTGCTTGAAAAAATATATTAATGTTGGAATTATATGATGTGCCCAGTGACTAAGAAGGGGGCAAGGGGTAAATCAAGAACCAATAAAACTTAATATTTTAATCCACAATTAGATTAACTTATTTGTTTGCATGCATATAACTTTAAAGTAAAGAATCATACAGAACACATAACACAATATTTGGTTACCTAGAAACCTTCCAAAAGAAAGTAAAAGTGGGGTGGGGATGATACCCAAAATATTTAGTATTGCGGTATAAATTTAGCTTGTTAGAGGTTACAATGACCACTTCTGATGGTCTTCCATGTTAGGAGCATAGAAAGGACTGTCAAGTCCACCTTGTTAAAGGATTTTGTACAATACAATAAGTAATACAACTCTGTTAAGAGATTTAAGAAAGGACTAGTAGGTCAAACTTGTTAAAGGATTTTATTGATCCACCTATGAGAATGAACTAGTTGATGATCTGCTCTTGTGCAACTGTGATTGCTAAATAAGATCCTTTGAATATAACTGATCACCTGAATGTGATAGATGAGACTTTTTTGTCCTGAATACTTCTGCACTTAAATCAAACTATCATCTGCATGCCTTATGCATACATAATCATATTCCTTATCTCTTCTTATTCTCCATATTTAAAAAAAACTATCTTACATATATATATATCTATCCAAAAAATAGCTCTGTAAGTCGGCGTGCAATAAAAAAAATTATATTTAAAAATATATGCAAAGTCGGCTTCAAACTGTCACTCAGGTCCAAAACACTACTTGGGTGATAAACTATCACTCGGGTGATGTTGAACACTCAGGTGATGCTGAACACTCGGGTGACACTGTATACTCGGGAAACATAGAGTACTTGAGCAACATTGAATGACTAAGTGTTTTGACACTAATTGAAAATATTTATTTTCATAAGGTCTACAATCTCCCTCTTTGGCATTAGTGACAAAAACACTTATCAATAAATTCTATATCTGATATGTCAAAACTCCCCTTACTTTCTACTCGGGTTTTGACCCTACATCTACTGCTCGGGTCCAACTGACTCTGTTATTGTATTTTTCAAACTTCAGTATTCATTGTATATGTGTTTCCTTGATGATATTTACAATGACATTTCCCCCTTATACAATAATATTTTCCCCATTGTTTTTGACAAAAATGCCAAAAACATATATCTACAATGTTATCTGAAAGTAGGATAGGAAATCACTATGTACCTTCAAAATTTGAGATAGTGTGTTGTCTCAATTGTGTTGTAGCACCTTCAAGATGTGCAATTCAACTTTTAGTTCTGTAGATAACTCTATCATTAGCTCGGCAACTGAGAATTTTTTTTCATGAATGAGTATCTTAGCATGTGTTATGCATTTCTACATTCCATCCATGTGTGGTAGAAGTTGGCTCTGGATTGATGTAAGAGATTCTCTAGTCCTTGCTTCTTCTCTCAACAATTCACCCTGTAGATCAGTAAGATAATTGATTTTCATGAAGTGAGCAGAAATGGTGCTCGGGTCAATTGCTAACTGCCTTGCACTTTCCTTCATGTCTGCATCAATATTTATTAACTTGTTCTTGATTTCCATAGTAAAGTTAGAGGAGTCACTCAACTTTACAAATAGTGCTACCACATTTTTCACAGTGAATTATAGAGTGCTAATTATCTTTGTAAGCTGCACCTGGTCAATTGCAATCTTCTTTGTAATGTTTTCTAGAACCTTGTTCTCAAATTTCTTCTCTTCCTTCTCAAGTAACTTCTCTTGACCATATATCTTTGTGTTGAACTTGTGGACAATGTCAACAAGTTGGTCCATTATAGAGTCACTCTCATTGACTTTAATCTACAATGCATATACAAATATTCCTTTGACATCTTCAAGTACTTTGTTCCTTTGTCTTTCTTTTCAGAGCTTTTTCTGTGTGGCTCTTTTCTTCCATAGTTCTCCCAAAATATCCATTTTCACTACAGATAGGTTGGATAGATCCCAATTTGGAATCTCAATTTATTTTTCTAGATCTATATCATCAATAATTACTGCCTTTTTCTTAGGACTCGATGAAGGAACAATTTCCTTACCTTTGCCTACCTCATCCTTTGCTTTAGTATTCAATCCAATTAGGTCATTGACCTTTACAATACCAATTGTTGGATCAATATTTACCAATGAATCAATATTAGCAGTAGAAATATCTACCTTTCCTTTCTATGACTCAGGGGCACATGTATCAGTAGTAAGAGGAGCCTATTGCTCGGTCTTAGTCTGATTAGATGTAGATTCTTCAACCTTGTCTGTGCTCTCAGGTACTATATTGTGTATAGGAGACTACGGTAATGATTCCAATACCTCTAATGCAATCTGATCTATGTTGGACTCTTCAATAGTCTATACCTCAAGTAGTGTATTATCATTTTCTTGTGCTGGAGGGTCTGTACTTGGTACTTCTTCCTTCTCATTGCCTTCTGTTATCTCAAATATTGATTTCCACACTAATTTGGCACACTGAGCTACATATTCTATGTTCTTGCTTAATATTTGGAATGTCCTAAATCTAGGGGTGTGATTATTCTCATATTTTCTCAAAGCCTCTTTTATTTATTTTCCTTTCATTGCAAGCATGACTTGTTTCAATTTCTCTTCCCTTATATCTTTTTCAATTTGTACTGCATTCTTCCAGGGAATAGATACTACTTTAAATAAGTCTGCAGTCATATAACTCTTCAACTTAGAAGGCTCATATTTCCACTTTTCCATCTTCTCCACCAGTACTTGCTCAATCTTCTTCTGACCTAGAAGCATAGGTCAGTGACTTCAAAGAACTCATGGCTCTTCCTTCTGTAAGGTCTTTAATCTTCTAATCAAGTGTGGGTGTGGGTTTAGTGAATATGTTAGTATCTTCTTCTGCATCAACATCCTCATCATTTAGTATAAGTTTTCTCCTTGATCTCCTCAGGGTGACAATAGGATTAGTGCCTTTTTCCCTTTTTTTGTCTAGGAGTTGTCTTCCTCTTCTTCAGTGGAGGATCAATATCAATTTCTTCCTTTTTAGATTCAACATTTTCTATATCAACTGTATCCTCTATTTGAACTATGTCTTCTTTTCTCTCAGTGATGGTAGGAGAGTCAGAGGTCTTTCCATACTTCTTCTTGAATGTATTAAGTCTCTTTCTTCCTTTTTTCAATATCTTAGGAATCTCAATCTCCAAAGATATCCTTCTCTTTGCTTCCTGATATGTTCCAAAGTAAGGTGCCTTTGGATTGATAGGTTCATTGACAAGAGCCTCTATTATATCTTTTGTTTCATCATTGTTAACTTCATATGGAAAGGGTTTTACCCATGCAACCCTAGGCTTTACTGCTTGTATATAGACCTTATCACAATCAACTAGAAAATAGATTTCATCTTTGTACTTCTCAACTAGTTGATTGGGAATTCTATATATACTCTACATCTTCTGTTTGAAACTCTCAAAATATCCATCCATAATGCTGTCAAAATTATCTCCTATCTCAACTATGAAATCATTAATTTGATGGATAATTGGTCAATCCTTCTTCCATGCTACTGTTCCTTTGGAGGGAAAGAACTTCTCAAAATAAAATATTATGTAGATTAGAAGAGAACCAAACTTACATAAATCAATTTTGCTACTTGGATGCTCTCCATATTATTCCTCAACTAAATGAGCTGCAATTCTCCTAGGTCGAATACCATATTCATCTTTACTACTTTGTAAGCTAGGTGAACAGCTTCACACACAACATTGTTGGGTCTGCATGAGCTATAAATCTTGTGGGCTATCACATGAATGGGAAATTTCATCTCCATATCAGTTACTCCATTGAGTCTCATGCCTGTTTCATCCCACTTGGCAAGAGTTAACTCAGCTAGTTCATTCCTGGTTAGGGTTTTGGTTTCTTTTAGCTTATCTAGCGTAGGGAACCTGGTAAGATGGTGAATTATCTACTTAGTTTTCTTCACAGGATGATCCAACCATAGTTTCATGTCGTGGACACGACTAAGAACATATCTCATCCATTTTCTCTAGAATTCCCTTGACATATGCATGATGTGTATCAAACCCTTGGTTTTGAGGTATTTATGCTCGGGATTCAGATTCCCGTCGGTATGTAATTTATCATATGCTTGATTCATCTTAGTGGTTGTAAGCTCTTTTATTTTGCAGTGATAGAAGTTTTGAATGTCGTTAACCAGTAAAAATCTTTGAGGAATCAGGGAATGAGATCCCATTGGGTGTATCTCCTCTACAACTTCTGGATGAAGCTTGAATATTGGAAGATCACAAACTGCATTCCTTACTAGCATCTTAGAACCTTTCTTGACCTTGCTTCTGGAAGTGGATGCCATATTTATTGAACAAAATGATCAAACTCCGCTTACAATCATGAATTTGCACTGAATTGCTAAGGGCTCTGAATTGACTTGTAAACTGAAAGCTTTGTAAGAAATACTCTTTATAATCCTACATTTATAAGATATTTTCAACCGTTAGAGTATTTCATTAAATGCTCTGTACATAGTACTTGGCGTGACTTAGGTGTTTCTCCAAGATTCACTTAGAAGCTTGGGTGAAACTAGCTTTCCAATTATTAGTACAGCCCGACTCAGCTCAGGTGAGCTAGAGTGACTCAGGTGTAACTAACGTTCTAACTTGGGTTGAACTATAGTATGTCCTTATGCATCAATATGTGGATATGGACTGTATTGCTTAGCTGGAACTGATGTAGGATGGATTTTATTGCACAGTTCCAGTCATCTCTTTACTTTCCTATTCTATAATCATAGATCCACCCATCTCACTGTTTAGGGTGACATTAGATCCTTAATTTCTTTGATCTAAATTATCTGAGGATTTTCTTAACCATTTCCTTCTCATCTGAGTTTTTCTTCAGAGACTTTGGCTTTTCCATTCTCAAAACCAGTATCAACTTTTTCTCTGTTCATATAGTTCATGCTTATATGACCTAGTTTCTTGCACACATAACATCTCTTAGTAGGATCTCTTTTTCTGAAGTGATTCTTCATACAATTTGCACCAATGTGTCCATATTCACCATAGTGACAACATCTATACCAAGTGTTGTAATCCCAACCAAAAATTGTCGTGGCTAATTGTTCAGCAGGATTCCACTTCTTAGTTCTACACTCGGAAGATTTATGACCTTGTCTGTTGCATTTGTAGCATTTCCCTTCAAACTTAGGTTTCTCTTTGCATTCACTTTCTCTTTTTCCATGTTTTTTTCAACTATAGCATTTACCATTAAATTTTGATTTTCCATTGCTCCAACATTTATTTGATGTATGCCCTAATTTACCACAATGATTGCATGTAGGTTTGTTGATCCTTTGAGCTCCTTGCTGTGAGGATTCACCTTGTTTAGTATAACCTAATCTAGTCTATCCACGATGTTTGAATTATTTTGCCTAGTCTATGCTAGTTTTTGAATTCATCATACTTTCATTTGTTTGTTTTTCAGTATTGAGATCATTCTACAGTCTTTCATTTTCTGTCCTTAGATTGACAACTTCTTGTGTTGCATTATTGAGTTGACTTACCAAATCAGTTTGCTGAAGTGACAAGTGTAAGATTTCATTTTATTTTTCCTTTAATCTTCTACTCAGTAGTACTTTTTCTTCTTGTTCTTTATTTATGTCATTTTCTTCTTTTTTCTTTACTTCCATGACTTCACACATTCTGATTGAGTGAACTTCCTATTCTCTTTTCAATTTTCTGACTTCTTCATGTAGAGTGAGATTATTTGCAAGAAATTCTTCAATAGCTACATTAGCTTCTTCTGAGCTTCTATCTTTGCAAAATTCTTCAATTCTTTCTTCTATATATTTCTTTTCATTCATCTGCACTGCTAATTATTTTCTTCTCTTTAGGGAAAGAGAGAGTTTATCCTTAAGTTTTATGATCTAATCCATGGCCACTTTAAGATCTATCTTTTCATTCTCAATGTTTTTCTCTAGTCTGTATGTTTCCCTATCCTATGATATTTTCTCAAGCTGTTAAATTTTTTATAAGAGAACCATCACTCTGATACCAATTGTTGGTAGTATATGATGTGCCCAGTGACTGAGAGGGGGAGTGAATCAGGAACAAATAAAACTTAATATTTTAATCCACAATTAGATTAACTTATTTATTTGCATGCATATAACTTGAAATTAAATAGTCATACTGAACACATAACACAATATTTGGTTGCCCAGAAACCTTCCAAAAGAAAGTAAAACTAGGGTGGAGATGATACCCACAAGATTTAGTATTGCAGTATAAATTTAGCTTGTTAGAGCTTACAATGACCACTGATGGTCTACCCTGTTAGGAGCATATAAAGGACTGTCAAGTCCACCTTGTTAAAGGATTTTGTACAATACAATAAGTAATGCAACTCTGTTAAGAGATTTAAGAAAGGACTGTTAGGTCCACCTTGTTAAAGGATTTTGTTGATCCACCTATGAGAATGAACTAGTTGATGATCTTCTTTGTGCAACTATGATTGTTGAATAAGATCGTATGAATATAACTGATCACCTGAAAGTGATAGATGAGACTCTGCTATTCTAAATACTTTTGCACTTAAATCAAACTTCCATTTGCATGCCTTATGCATACATAATCATATTCCTTATCTCTTCTTATTCTACATATTGGATAAAACAAACTATCTTACATATGTATTTTATCCAACAAATAACTTTGTAAGTCGGCTTGCAATAAACAAAATTATATTTAACAATATATGCAAAGTTGGCTTCAAACTGTCACTCGGGTCCAAAATACAACTCGGGTGATAAATTGTCACTCATGTGATGCTAAACACTCAAGCGATGCTAAACACTCGGGCGATACTGTATACTCAGGCAACACTGAGTACTTGGGCAACATTGAATGACTAAGTGTTTTGACACTAATTGACAATATGTCTTGTCATAAGGTCTACAATCTCCCCCTTTGGCATTAGTGACAAAAACACTTATCAATAAATTCTATATTTGATATGTCAAAACTCCCCCTTACTATTTGATCTAGTTTTGACACTACCTCTGCTACTCGGGTCCAACTGACTCTATTTTTTTATTTTTCAAAATTGTTATTGTAAAATATATCTTCATCACTATTCACTATACATGTGTTTCCTTGATGATATTTATAATGACATTTTCCCCTTATACAATGACATTTTCCCCCTTGTTTTTGACAAAAATGCCAAAAAGTGATATCTACAATGTTATCCCAAAGTAGGATAGGAAATCACTATGTACCTTCAAAATTTGAGACATGGTGTTGTCCCAATTGTCCTGTAGCACCTTCAAGATGTGCAATTCAACTTGTAGTTCTGCAGATACCTCTATCATTAGCTTGACAACTAAGAAGTTGTTTTCATGAATGAGTGTCTTAGCATGTGTTATGCGTTTCTACATTCCATCCATGTGTGGTAGAATTTGGCTCTGGATTGATGTAAGCTATTCTCTTGTCCTTGATTCTTCTCTCAACACTTCACCTTGTAGATCAGTAAGATACTTGATTCTCATGAAGTGAGAAGAAATGGTGCTCAGGTCAAGTGCTAACTACCTTGCACTTTCCTTCATGTCTGCATTGATCTTTACTAACTTGTTCTTGATTTCCATAGTAAAGTTAGAGGAGTCACTCAAATTTACAAATAGTGCTACCACATTTTCCACATTGGTTTCTAGAGTGTTGATGATCTTTGTAAGATGCACATGGTCAATTGCAATCTTCTTTGCAATGTTTTCTAGAACCTTGTTCTTAAATTTCTTCTCTGCCTTCTCAAGTAACTTCTCCCAACCATTCATATTTGTGTTGAACTTGTGGACAATGTTAACAATTTGGTCTATTATACAGTCACTCTCATTGACTTCAATCTGCAATGCATCTACAAATATGCCTTTGACATCTTCAAGCACTTTGTTCCTTTGTCTTTCTTTTTAGAGCTTTTTTTGTGTGGCTCTTTTCTTCCACAATTCTCCCAAAATATCCATTTGCTCTTTAGATAGGTTGGATAGTGTAGACACCCTAAAATGGACAGGCTTGCGACTTTACATTAAAAACCCTAATTTTCATCTATTAATTAATGGTTTCTTAATCATTAATTAATCATCTTTTTTCTTCTAAATTCATTTCTCAAATCATCTAATCCAATCCCCAAAATTAATTAAATAATTAACTTTATTTAATTAATTAACCTTTAAATGATTATTTACCATTATTTAATCAATTAAACTCAATTTCCTATTGTTTAAATCAAATATTTAAACTTACTAATTATATTCTTCCAATTAAATTAATTTCAATTAAATTAATTTAATTTCATCAAATAAAG
>MU224425.1:176115-234874 GCA_018584345.1 Thuja plicata
TCTCTCCTGTTCCTTTTGATCACAACCGTTCATCTCCCCATCTCTGGGATTGATCTCAACCACTCATTTCATCACCAATTCCTATATAATAAACCCTTCATAACCATTTGAAGGATCTAGGATTTCATGCTTACATGTGCCATTACTCTGTCAACATTCAAGCTATCTTGCGATCACACACACTTTGCAATTATCAAATTCTCGACGCTTCTCAGTCATAGACGCTGCCCAGCCAATACTGAGCATCAAGAACAGCGTTTCGGAAGGAGTAGAGAGAAACAATAGAAGCTTCAAGCATCGAAGGGTTTGCATTCATTTGTCTTCCTTTTTGTTTTTTGTACATTTTATTGCTCACATTTCTGTTATTCATTTAGTAGTTATTGCACACTTGATTTGCATTCACTTGTGAACCTTGGCTACTAACCCCCGCCCTTGGAAAGCTGTGGGAAACCAGAGAGAGAGGCGTACAGATAGATCCCAATTTGGAATCTCAATTTATTTTTCTAGATCTATCTCATCAATAATTACTGCCTTTGACTTAGGAAATGGTGAAGGAATAATTTCCTTACCTTTGCCTACCTCATCCTTTGCTTCAGTATTCAATCCAATTAGGTCATTGACCTTTACAGTACTAATTGTTGGATCAATATTTACTAATGAATCAATATTAGCAGTAGAAATATCTACCTTGCCTTTCTGACACTCGGGTGTGTATGTCTCAGTAGTAAGAGGAGCCTATTGCTCGGTCTTAGTTTGTTCAGATGTAGATTCTGCAACCTTGTCTGTACTCATAGGTACTATATTGTGTATAGGAAATTGGGGTAATGATGTCATTACCTCTACTGCAATCTTCTTTGCATTGTAATCTTCAATAGTTTGTACCTTAGGTAGTGTATCATCATTTTCCCATGCTGGAAGGTCTGTACTCAATACTTCTTCTTTCTCATTACCTTTTTTTAATCTCAAATATTGATTTCCACACTAATGTGACACGCTGAGCTACATCTTCTATGTTCTTGTTCAATATTTGGAATGTCTTGAATCTGGGGGTGTGGTTATTCTCATATTTTCTCAAGGCCTCTTTTATTTATTTTCCTTTCATTGCAGGCATGACATGTTTCAATGTCTCTTCCCTTATATATTTTCCAATTTGTACTGCATTCTTCCAGGGAATAGATACTGCCTTAAATAAGTCTTTAGTCATATAATTCTTCAACTTGGAAGGGACATATTTCCACTTTTCCATCTTCTCCACCACTGCTTTCTCAATCTTCTTATTTTCTTCTTCTGACCTAGAAGCATAGTTCATTGACTCTTAAAGAACTTATGGCTCTTCCTTCTTTAAGGTCTTTAATCTTTTAATCAACTGTGGGTGTGGGTTTAGTGAATACCACAGTATCTTAGTCTCCATCATCATCCTCATCATTTAGCATAATTTTTCTCCTTGATCTCCTCAAGGTGACAATAGGAGTAGTTCCTTTTTCCTTTTTTGTCTAGGTGTCGTCTTCCTCTTCTTTAGTGGACGATCAATATCAATTTCTTCTTTTTTAGATTCAACATTTTCTATCTCAACTGTATCCTCTATTTTAACTATGTCTTCTTTGCTCTTAGAGATGGTAGGAGAGTCAGAGGTCTTTCCATACTTCTTCTTGAATGTATCAAGTCTCTTTCTTCCTCTTTTCAATATCTTAGGAATCTCAATCTCCAAATATATCATGCTCCTTGCTTCCTCATATGTTCCAAATTAAGGTGCCTTTGGATTGACAGGTTGAGTCACAAGATCCTCTATGATATCTTTTGTATCATCATTGTTAACTTCATATGGCAGGGGTTTTACCCATGCAACCCTAGGCTTTACTGCTTGTATATAAACCTTATCACAATCAACTAGAAAATAGATTTCATCTTTGTACTTCCCAACTAGTTGATTGGGAATTCTATATCTACTATGCATCTTCTGTTTGAAACTCTCAAAGTATCCATCCATAATGCTATCAAAATTATCTCCTAACTCAGCTATGAAATCATTTATTTGATGGATAATTGGTCTATTCTTCTGCCATGCTACTATTCCTTTGGAGGGAAATAACTTCTCAACATAAAACATTATGCAGATTAGAAGAGAACCAAACTTACATGAATTGGTTTTGGATACTTGGATGCTCTCCATATTCTTCCTAAACTGAGTGAGTTACAATTCTACTAGATCAAATACCAGATTCTTCTTTACTACTTTGTAAGCTAGGTCAATAGCTTCACATGCAACACTATTGGGTCTACTTGAGCTGTATATCTTTTGGGCTATCACATGAATGTCAAATTTCATCTCCATATCAGTTACTCCATTGAGCCTCATGCCTATGTCATCCCACTCAGAAAGGGTTAACTCAACTACTTCATCCTTGGTTATGGTTTTGGTTGCTTTTGGCTTATCTAGCATAGGGAACCCGGTAACACGGTGAATTATCTGCTTACTGATCTTCACAGGATGATCCAACCATAGTTTCATATCATGGACATGACTAAGAACACATCTCATCCATTTTGTGTGGAATTCCCTTGGCATATGCATGATGTGTATCAAACCCTTGGTTTTGAGGTGTTTATGCTCAGGCTTTAGATTCCTGTTGGTACATAATTTATCATATGCTTGATTCATCTCACTAGTTGCAAGCTCATGTATGTTGCAGTGATAGAAGTTGCAAATATCGTTAACAAGTAACACTCTTGGAGGAATCACGGAATGAGCTCCCATCAGGTCTATCTCCTCTGCAACTGCCAGATGAAGCTTGAATACCAGAGGATCACAAATTGCATTCCTTACTAGCATCTCATAACCTTTATTGGCCTTGATGCTGGAAGTGGATGCCATATTGCTCAGACAAAATGATCAAACTTTGCTTACAATCATGAATTCGCACTAAATTACTTAGGGCTTTGAATTGAATTGTAAACTTAAAGCTTTGTAAGAAATACTCTTTACAATCCTTCATTTATAAGGGATTTTCAATCGTTAGAGTATTTCATTAAATTCTCTATACATAGTAGCTGGCGTGACTAGGGTGTTTCTCCAAGATTGGCTCGGAAGCTCAGGTGAAACTAGTTTCTAATTATCAATACAGCCCAACTCAGCTTGAGTGAGCTAGAGTGACTCGGGTGTAACTAAAATTCTAACTCAGGTTGAACTATAGTATGTCCTTGTGCATCAAAATATGGATATGGACTGTATTTCTCATCTTGAATTGATGTAGGATGGCTTTTATTGTATAGTTCCAGTCATCTCTTTACTTTCCTATTATGTAATGATAGATCCACCCATTTCATTGTTTAGGGTGTCATTAGATCCTTCATTGCTTTGATCTGAATTATCTAAGCATTTTCTTACCCATTTCTTCCTCATCTAAGTTCTGATTTTAGAGAATTTGGCTTTTCCATTCTCAAAACCAATCTCAACTTTTTCTCTGTTCATACAGTTCTTGATTAGATGACCTAATTTCTTGCACACATAACATCTCTTAGTAGGATCTCTTTTTCTAAAGTGAGTCTTCATACAATTTTCACCAATGTGTCCATATTCACTAAAGTGACAACATCTATACCAAGTGTTGTAATCCCAACCAAAAGTTGCCTTGGCTAATTGTTCAGCAAGATTCCACTTCTTAGTTCTGCACTTGAAATATTTATGACCTTGTTTGTTGCATTTGTAGCATTTCCCTTCAAACTTAGGTTTCTCTTTGCATTCACTTTCTCTTTTTCCATGTTTTTTGCAACTATAGAATTTACCATTAAATTTGGACTTTCCATTGCTCCAACATTTATTTGATTTATGCCCTGACTTACCATAATGATTGCATGTAGGTTTGTTGTTCCTTTGAGCTCCTTGCTATGAGGATTCACCTTGTTCAGTATAACCTAATCTAGTCTATCCATGATGTCTTAATTATGTTGCCTAATCTATTCTAGTTTGTGAATTCATCATACTTTCATTTGTTTGTTTTTCAGTATTGAGATCATTCTATAGTCTTTCATTTTTTGTCCTTAGATTGACAACTTCTTGTGTTGCATTATTGAGTTGACTTACCAAATCAATTTGCTAAAGTGACAAGTGTAAGATTTATTTTTCTTTTTCCTCTAATCTTCTACTAAGCAGTATTTTTTCTTGTTGTTCTTTATTTATGTCATCTTCTGCTTTTTTCTTTAGTTCCATGACTTCATACATTCTGATTGAGTGAACTTCCTGTTCTCTTTTCAATTTTTTGACTTCTTCATGTAGAGTGAGATTATTTGCAAGAAAGTCTTTAATGGCTGCATTAGCTTCTTATGAGCTTCTGTCTTTGCAAAATTCTTGGATTCTTTCTTCTATATAGTTCTTTTCATTCATCTGCACTGCTAATTATTTTCTTCTCTTTAGGGAAAGAGAGAGCTGCTCCTTAAGTTTTATGATCTAATCCATGGCCACTTTAAGATCTATCTTTTCATTCTCAATGGCTTTCTCAAGTCTATATTTTTCCATATCCTCTAATCTTTTCTCAATTTGTTAAAATTTTGGTAAGAGAACCACCACTTTGATACCAATTATTGGAATTATATGATGTGCCCAGTGATTGAGAGGGGGGGTGAATCAGGAACCAATAAAACTTAATATTTTAATCCATAATTAGATTAACTTATTTGTTTGCATGCATATAACTTGAAAGTAAGGAATCATACATAACACATAACACAATATTTGGTTACTCAGAAACCTTCCAAAAGAAAGTAAAACTAGGGTGGGGATGATACCCACAAGAAGAAGTATTGTAGTATAAATTTAGCCTATTAGAGCTTACAATGACCACATATGATGGTCTGCCCTGTTAGGAGCATAGAAAGGACTGTCAAGTCCACCTTGTTAAAGGATTTTGTACAATACAATAAGTAATGCAGCTCCGTTAATAGATTTAAGAAAGGACTGTTAGGTCCACCTTGTTAAAGGATTTTGTTGATCCACCTATGAGAATGAGCCATTTGATGATCTAGTATGTACAACTGTGATTGCTAAATAAGATCCTTTGAATATAACTGATCACCTAAATGTGATAGTGATGACATGTAACTAATTGAATGTTTGAAGATGTTAAGTTGGTCATTAAAATGCAGAAGGATAATGCAAGGCATTAAATCAGTTAATGGATTGTATTGTCATTGATGTCAACTTGATATAATCTATTCGGTTATATAAAAAGTGTCAAAGACTTCAGAGAATCGGAGAGATAAATATTATGCCTTATGTAATGCATAAAATACAAGTATTAACAATGTGACTTCAAACATCGATGGTCAGTGGAACCCGATGGATAGAGATCACCGACAGTCAAATCACAGTGATGCCCGAGCAAGAAAATCAACAATTAGAATCACAAGCATACTCAACAACTAGAAACATAGTGAAAACTGACAAAGAAGCCCAAGGAGAACTGGAGTGTTGACCGACGCTATCAGAGAGTTAAACCAAAATTAAATTGAGTTCAAAAATGACAAAATATCTAGCTTGCAGAGCTAAATATAGACTTAACTAGTTTTTATCATTGTTTTCATCGACAAGATAAGCAAGAGTTAAGTGAATGATTCAAAGCTGATTTGTCCAGTTGGCAAGAAGGTCTCAGTGAGATAAAATAGGATTTTTTCTTTAAATCTAATTGGCTAATATTGTGGATCACACCAAGATCAAGAAAATAAAGAACCTAACAACGGTGATATCATGTCTATAAAGAGACAGCTCAATTCATTACGAAAGGTGTGGGGAGAAAATGAAAAAGAGGATGCTAGAGAAAAAATGATGAAGAGCAACTTCATTCATTGTTGATCAATCAAGCTGATGAAAGAGCTAAAGTTTTTTGCGGACACTGATAAATAGAGCATAGCATCACCGAGAAGAATCAAAGTAGAGAAAAGGTATAAATAGAGTTATATTGATTAGAATAGTTTGTGAGATTATAATATATCTAAAAATCTAGAAGTATAAGTTGTATATGTGAACACATCATATTGTTTCAGTTTAACCATTGATTTAGAAAGTCTCTTTACTGAGAAAGATTTAAATATCCTTTCTATATTGAGATACATCCAATGGAGTATCAAAAAGTTTGATCATGAAGATAGCATGAGATGCCAGATACCAATTGATAGGCCAAGTGAGTGTTTGATCAAAGATGGTATCATGAGATTCCAGATAGCAAGTGACAGACTAAAATTTTAAATCCTCTAACAAGGTCACACCTAACAGTGTGTTTTTAACCTTTAACAAGGTTGGCTCTTCACCGAGCTCACTTTAGAAGAGTGAAAATTTTGGGTTACTAGTCCCAAGTGGTGTTTTCCCTTAACAGGGTTTCCACATTAAGAATCCATGTGTCAATGTGTCTATGAGTCATTATTTTAGTGTTTTTCATTTCAAATAACTTGATTGGATTGATTGGTATACTCTAGATAATTTACTGTCTGTTGGTAAATTAATAGACTTCTTTTTGATAAACATACAGTAGAAGGTTTTACAAAGCATTCCGATCAGTAGTAATTTGAGAAAAGATTTTGGAGGCATTCATCTTAAAGGACTGAAGATAACTAGAGGTGAAATATTGTGCTACTAAGTTTTAAGGGTTGATTATTGGAATATTTGTAAGGCCACTGATTCACCCCCCCCCCTCTCAGTTATCACTAACAATTGGTATTAGAGATTGTGTGCTTAGAAAGGGAGTTTTATAGCTCAAAGAAAAAGATCAAAAGATGAACAAATGAGATATTCCAAAGTTGAATAGAGACAACTTTACATCATGGAAAAGCAGAATAAGACTCCACCTATCAGGTATACGAAATGATATTATTCAATACTTAGATACTGAATATGTGCTGCCTACAGGACCTCATACTCTTGAGCATTTAGGAGTCAAGCATGAGCATAACTGCGTGATGATAGAACTTACATCATCACTCTCTGATACTGCATTTGAAGATGTCAAAACCTCCACCTCTGTAAATAAAATGTGGGATAAGTTGAAGCTAGTACATGGAGGAGATGCCAATGTACTAAGAGAAAAGGTTGAAAGCCTAAGAGGAAGGTTTGAGGACCTAAGGATGAAAGAAGGAGAAAATATCACTCAGTATAGATGCAAAATAAAAGAGGTAGTCAATGCTATCCGAGGAGTTGGAGGTACACTTGAAGAGGAGACAGTGGTAAGTAAAATCTTAAGAACCTTATTGCCTGTATATGCTATTAGAGTTTTTTCTATTCAAGAAATGTGAGTAGTTGCAAAAAATACAGTTATTCTAGATAGTCTGATTGGTAGACTAATATCATTTGAGATGAACAATTTTGATAATAGTGTCTTTTCATCTATGGAATCTGCATTCAAATCTTCTTTAAAGATAAGTAATTCAAGTCATAGACATACTATTAGAAATAATAGTGAAAGTGATAATGAAGAACAAGGAGTTGATGAGATTGAAGCACTAATGGAAAGAAGATTGTAGAGAGGAAAAGGTAAATACAAAGGAAAATTACCACTTGTATGTTTCAATTGTAAAGAGGTTGGACACTTTTCTACAAGATATCCAAACTGAAGAAAATATGATAGAGGAAATGACAGATCATATGAGTAGAAGTTTGATAGAAGTGACAATAGGGTTACCGAAGCAACTGACAATCTGACAAGAAAGAGGCCCAAGACTACAAGGACAAAGGGAAGAAAGCATGTTACCTAGTTGAGAACAGAGCTGATGACACTAACACCAAATTAGAAGAAGACATCAAGATGGTATTTGTAGCCATGAAGGATGATTCAGATGAAGATGAAGAAAGGTATGTAGAATGTGCACTCATATCTAAAGTTTGTAAAAATGATGTCTGGATCATAGATAGCGGCTGTCCTCACCATATGACTAGTGATAAACAAAATTTTGAGACTTTTGAATACTATAATGGTGGTTTAGTAAGAATGGGTAATGATACACCTTGTCCAATTGAAGGTAAAGGAACCATAATGTTGAATAACATGATTAAATGTGAAAATGCTTACTAGGTTAAAGGACTAAATTACAATTTGTTAAGTGTTTCTCAGTTGAAAACTTCAGGTCACGGAGTGGCATTTGAATATAAGAAGGCAAAGATCTTCAATGAATCAGGAAGATTGATTGGTACCGGTGAGCAGACAAAAGGTAACCTTTTCTATCTTGATGACATTAACACCACTTGTTTGATGGATAGAAACGAAGACATATGGTTGTGGCACAAAATATTGTGTCATGTGAACTTTGACAACATGATAAAGATAAGCAACAAAAGGAATGTCAGAGGCTTACCGACGATGACTAAGCCTGAACATATCATGTGCAAGAATTGTCAAAAAGGTAAGATGACAAAGTCTAGTTTCAAGAGTAAAACCCATACATCTACTGCAATTCTAGAATTAGTCCATATAGATCTATGTGGACCAATGAGGACAAAGAGATACTATAGAGATAAGTATTTTATTCTCTTTGTTGATGATTTTTCTAGAATGATGAAAATCATGTTTTTAAAAGATAAATCAAAAACATTTAAGATGTTTAAATGGTACAAAGAAATGGTAGAAAAACAAAGTGAAAAGAAATTGAAATCCTTAAGGTCAGATAGAGGAGGGGAATTTACTTCAGATGAATTCACTGACTATTTCAATGAGCATGGAATTAAAAGATAGGTTTCTGCACCAAGGACACCATAGCAAAATGGAATTGCTGAGAGGGAAAAAAATCAATTGTTGACTGTGCAAGAACATTGATGATTGAGAAGAGCATCACTCAAAACTTTTGGACAAAAGCTATCAGTACTATTATCTTCACATTAAACATAGTACAATTGAAGAAGGACACAAAAAAGACACCATATGAGCTTTGGTATCGTCATACACCCAATGTAAGTTACTTCAAAATCTTTGGTAGTTAATGTTATATTTAGAAGGATGATAGAAATGGAAAACTTGACTGCAAAAGTGAAGAAGGTATCTTCCTAGGGTACTCAACCAAAAGAAAGGCTTATAAATGTCTTAACAAGTAATCTAACAAAATAATTGAAAGTGCAAATGTGAAAATAGGTAAATTTGAAGAAAAGAATGATAAGGAAAGAAAAAGGAACCAGAGGAATACAACAAGTTTGTTTATACAGAACCTAACACTCTACCCAAGCAACAGTGTGTCACTCCTGAGCATCAAAACATTGCACCCGAGCATCAGGCTACAATTACTGATGAGCAAGATAATCCTCAAAATGATGTTTTGAACAATGGAGATGAAAATGAAGGCGAAGAAGATAATTAGAATGATGAACACAGAGATGAACTAAAACTTGCCAAGTATGTCAAAATAAATCATCCACATGATCAAATCATAGGCGACAAGAAGGATGGAACAAGAACAAGAAGTAAGCCACTGAACACAAGATGTTTACTTTGTGGTTTTGAGCCTAAATCTTTTTACAATGCACTTGAGAATGAAGAATGGGTGTTGTCAATCAGGATTACACATATAGCTGGATGCATAATCTAGCCATCTTGTTGAAACATGGAAAAATTATCCTAGGTGGATTAGAGAATGAATCTCCAGATTCTAGGCTGGTTCCTATTGGATTTGAAATATCAACTAATACTAAATTCAGTGGTTTTGGGAAAAGGGGGAAAGAGGACTTGGAAAAAGAAAAAGAAAAACTAATTAGGAAAGGTGACACACCAAAGATGAATGTAGATGTATTAGAAATTGTAAGACTGTACTCACCAAACATAAATTACTAAGTTCTGCAAATGATTTTGCTTCTCAACACCTAAGATGGTTTACAATACCTAATTAGGGTTTGATACCACTAATAACAGGAATTCAACCAACAAACAAATAACTTTCTACAAAAGGTTAAAACTCTTAAACCTAGAATAGGAATTTGTAGTAATTCACTAATCTGTGCTTAAAAATGGATAAACTCTTAAATGAAGAAAAACTTGAAAAAGGATAGATGCAATACTCAAAAAATAGGTATGAATATTAAGTCTAGCTTTATTATCTCTCAAATCTGCATAATGGTTACAAAATACCAAGAAATGGGTAAAGGAACAAATGTGTTCACTAATACCTCAAAATCCCAAAATTCTGAACCCCTTACAATGAATAAGAAACTCAAATATATAGCTTCCAAATCTTATTCTAAAAATGAGAAGTCCCCCTAAAAGTGCCTCTCAAATAGATAGATCCCCTGAAATTTAGGTCCAAAAGATACCTATAATATAGCTTTCAAAAAGCCCCTCCAAAACTTTAGCTCAATCCCTTAATTTAAGGCATAATTGATGCCAAAAATTAAGCCTTAAAGGCTAATCTCAAAAATGAAGTCCTAATATTGGTAATTTATAATATATCTTTTAAAAGATAATACCAATATATATTACAAAGAGTCTCTAAACAAATAGCTATCCCTAAATTTAAGGCATGAAAAATAAACAAATAATCTAGGCCTTAAATTTAGGTTTTTTAACTATTAAATATATCTTTATTATATCAAAGAATATATTAAAAGGTCTCAATTTTATATTTAAAGAAAATCCCTAAAGTACAACTCCACCTATTAACCTAAAATAAAACATGCATAAACTTCCCATTTCAAAAACCCAACATGCACAACTTAACCTTTATATTTCTTTAAAAACTATCTCATGTTCAACATGACCTTTGAAATATCTTCATCTCTAATATAAGGCATGTGATTATTGTCATGGCATACTAAAGGAATTTACCGTATTCTATGGTTTGTCAGTGCATTGTGGACTCCAAACTTTTATCAAAACTTGATAAAGAGTTTTATCTTATCTCATTTGCATTCCTCATTAGGTATTTTCGCATCTTCTGGAGAACTTAGGGTTTGAGCTGCCATGAGATTTTGTCTTGAATTTTTTCTCTTCTATTCATCAAATATGGAAGCTTGGAACCCAAGTTTTCTACATGTTTATTCTTCTGAGAAATGTCTTTGAGGGTAAATCTGGAGTTTGAGTCTGAAGCTTTGTTCTATAAACTGAAATCTAACTGTGTCTATGGAAGTCATTGCTTGCATCTCGGCTTGATTTGAGAAGATCGCGGGTTTTATCTTGGCTCTATACTACTGCTAATTTGAGGCTTCAATCTATGGTTGTTGCCATGCTTAGAATGTAACTCGTTCTTTTACTAGAAGCACTACTTTTTAAATTGGGCTCTTTAAGAATGGAGTCATATTTTAACTAGAACTCAAAATTTATCAAGATTTGAAGTTGAATTCTCATGCCAGTAAGATGGCACTGCATGCATTCATCTATCAACTCGGGCTCCATCATCACTCGGCTATACCTGGCTTAGAACTTGGTGTCTTTTGTGCATGGGCTGTAGCTGCAAGTTTAAACTCGACTCTTCTCTTGGTCTTTCCCATGAAATACATAGATAAGCTGCTCCTTTCTTCTTGGCACTCTATCTTTGAATAAGCAGTCATAGATTTTATTGCATGTATTTAGCACTTTGATATACTTGAGGGATGGCTTTTGAGCTTTAGTTAACTCCTCCATACTTAATGCAAATGATTTTGAGTTTTGTACAATCTGGGTATCTATAGTTATTGCGATAATTGTTGGGTTTACCCTTTGCTAGTATTATAGATGCCCTTTATTTTCTCTTCATGATCTCTGCTTAGACCGCTGTCATAAGTTGTCTATTGTGACTTGAAAGTCAAGCTTCAGTAACATTAATGCATAACTGTCATTTCATTTTCTTTAACTAGAGCTTCTAATCTCTGGAAATTTACTCCCATGAATGCTGATATTAGCAAAAAATATATGCAAGATGTCTTTTTTTAGAAACAATGGATGAACTATATCTTTACTATCAGCTCAACTGTGCTTTGTATGATCCTGAATGTTTGAATATTGAACTTTGGAAATGTGCCACTGTTTGCATAATGTCACCACCGTATTTGTTGGATGTCTGTATCTTGTTTTCAGCATTATTTAATTTGATGAATACAAAACATTAATACTTTAAAACACCAAGACAATACTATTTTTCTTAATCCCTTGATTTATTATATGCAGCTTTTACATCCAAACAACATTGTCATTTTATTCTGTATAATCATGCATTTTGCAGTTGATGACTTGCACTGTCTTAGCACCGCCTAGCAACCACATCCCTATTATTTGATTGCAGTTCATTTTTTATATCACATACATCTAGTATATCAACCTTGCATGGGTTTGCATAGATTCAATGTTTAACATAATGATATTTAGTTCAGTTTATATGCAAATCTGTCCCCAAAATCTATGTATTCCAGTTTTTAATTCAGCTTTTCCATATTAGATCTTTGGAACTCTGATTCACTTCACTGTTTGTTACTTCCATATGCTTAAGATTTCTGTAACATTCATTATGTTAATAAATGAACCTCAGTCAACTTGATGTAGCCCCTTTCTCCTTGATTTGATCATTATGTATGGCTGTTATAACTTAGCGTTGTATACATGGCTGCAAGCTTTGAGTGTATGATTTTTAAGTATTTCCACAATGAATGCATAATTACATCTTTTTTGATAACTCTGTTGCAAATCAACATTCTAGTTGTAACAATAATTATAGCACATATTTTCATTTTCAGTAACAAAATATGTTTATGTACTTGATTTTTAACATCCTTTCAGCATATTGAACTATCACCTATGGGGTTCGAGCACAGGCTCATGACTCCCATGGGTAAAATTCATAACATAAAGCACATTTGAACCATTTAACCTTCCTGCATACATTGCAATGATTGTGCATTCTAGTTAGTTTGTAATCTACACATGAAGCAAACAGTATTAGTATTCAAAATAATCTCTTTTTTTTGTCTTCCTTCCTCTTTTACTGTATTTGATAACAACATTTCCTGTGAATCTCTTGCACTGTATTTCTTTTAGCACACCTATCTCTTATAACAACAACACTAATATTTCATCTTGTGGATACTTTACTGTTATAAAGTGAATATCATTACTTCCATTTTGTTTCCTTTCTAAATTATCTTATTGTTTCAACATAACATTTATATGGTATCTCATGCATGCTTTGTATATTGAAAGGGTACAGTGTTACCTCATTTCCTTGCAAATATACTTCTTTATTTTTTGCCACATCCTTCATTTAGGAACACTTTGCATCATTTCATTTCACATATATCTTTTTAGAACAGCATTGTTATCACTCTGTTTTATCCCATTTTCCCTTCTGCATAACATACTTTAGAATTTGCGGACCTCTCACTTGCATACAATCAGCTCGGAGTCCCTATGTTAGATTGATGGATTCAATCAGTGAATCCATGTTTGCATATAAATGTTATGTGGGATAACATTTATGTATGAATACAGGTTTGCTAATTGGACTTATTGACCTAACATAGGGATTGCTCTACTTCTTTGTTAATAATCTCTTTCTAATGTAGGATAACAACTACATGTAATAAAAGGATTCATAAAACTATGTCCCTTTGATACTTAGTTTAGTTATTGTAGACGTGTACCTTGTTATTGCATTTAATGTTTGCTTGATAAATATGCAGTTCTGAAAGTGTTGATTGCAGCATGTTGTTCTTAGGGATTTATGCATTGTTTAGATCCAATCTTGGATCTAACTACTCTTACATCTTCATGATGCAGGATAACAACTACAAGGAGATTTTAAGATGAAGACAAAGAAGAATATATGAAGATAGAGATGTCAGATTGTCAACATACTTAAAGACCTCTCCAAGGTAATGCTTAGATCCCTAATTTCTCTAATGCTCTTTTATTACTTTCAGCATTGTGTATTTTCTCAGTATTCTTTACTGAAATATGTAACCTCTAAAGGAATACTTTCTGATTGCATTCATTTGAAATTTTCAATGTAAAGATCAATTTTCTGAATTTGAAAGTTTAAAATCAGATCAATACTTATAGAACGACATAAGTGTTAATTCTGAATGCAATAATAAGATATTTGTCTCCAATATCTGAACAAGGTTTGAAAGGATGTACCTTTATTTAAGTCCTTTCTTCTGTTTGTAGTTTCTAGATTGCATGTGTACTTTCTTAGATTTTTTTCCCTTTTTTCAAGCAAATTCTGTACTTAGGACAGCAATCTATCAAATCCATAACAATGTAAGATAATAATCAACTTATCAATTTGGAGTGCAACTAAAATGATAACAATGGGTCAGTGCTATGAATGAAGAAATAGAATAGATAGAGAAGAACAACACATGGACACTAGTACTGAGACCAGATGACAAGAATGTCATCAGTACCAAATGGATATTCAGAAACAAGTTGAATGAGAATGAAGAAGACACTAGAAACAAAGAAAGATTAGTATGAAAGGGATATTCACAAGAAGGTATTGATTATGGTGAAACCTTTGCACCCATTGCTAGACTAGAAGGAGTTAGAATCTTACTTGCTTAAATTGCATTTAAGGGATTCAAAGTATACCAGATGGATGTCAAATCTGCATTCCTAAATGGAATACTTGAAGAAGAGGTATACATTGAGCAACCAGAAGGGTTTGTTAATCCAGACAAGAGAAACATGGTATGTAGACTACATAAAGCCTTGTATGGATTGAAGCAAGCACCGAGAGACTGGTATGAAAGACTTCACTCATATCTCATTAGCATAAAATTTGTTTGAATAAGTGAAAATACCAACCTGTACTTAAAATAAAATATCAATGGTAATATTCTGATTGCTGAAATATTTGTTGATGATATCATTTTTGGTGGAAATGAATTGTTATGCAAATCCTTTGCTAATGAAATGAGAAAGGAATTTGAAATGTCTATGTTTGGGGAGATCAAATTCTTTCTTCATCTACAGATTCTTCAACAAGATGCAGGCATCTACATCACTTATTCAAAATACATCAAGGAAGTGTTTAAGATATTCAAGATGGAAGATTCCAAACTAGTAGGAACACCGATGGCTACTAGATGAAAGATGACAATGGAAGACAAGACAAATGAGGTAAACCAAACCCTATATAGATCAATGATTGTAAAACTAATGTACATTGTTCATACCATACCAGATATAGCACATGTAGTGGGGATAGTTGCAAAATTCTCTGCTAATCCCAAAGAATCACATATGACTGTTGTGAAAAGAATTCCAAGATATCTGAAGAACACCAAAGACTGTGGATTATGGTATAGAAGAGAAGGAAAATTTGAGCTACAAGTCTATACAGATGTTGATTGGGCTAGAAACATTGATGACCAAAAGAACACAATTGTAGGAGCATTCTTCATGGGTGACAAACTTGTCACATGGATAACCAAGAAACAAGGATGCATCTCACAGTCTACTATAGAAGCAGAGTATGTGGCTTCTGCTAAAAATTGCTCAAATATTGCATGGATCAAATAATTGCTAGAAGGTATGAATATGAAGATTATAGAACCAATAATTATCTACTGCGATAATACCAGTGCAATAAACATTTCTAAGAATCCACTCATGCATGCAAAGACTAAGCATATTTCTATCAAGTATCACTATCTAAGAGAACAGGTACAAGCAAAGGAAGTGACACTTGAATATGTTAAATCAAAGGAACAATGAGCTGACATATTCACCAAGCCATTATCGAAGGATACTTTTGAGTACCTGAGATAGAGATTAGGGGTCCAACCCTTGTCTATCAGTCAATAAGCTGACTAAGAGGTTGCATCAGCCTATACCAAACTGGAAAATCATTCATGTTGATGCAAACTCTGAGATGGACAGCAACATATACATATGTACAAAGCAAGGTACAAAATACACTAAAAATTAGGAAATTGTATTGCTGATGGATAGGGAAATTCAAGGAATATATTATGAAAAGGGATATTACATGATAGAGATGATAAATCAAGGAGAAGTATCTTTTTTTGGAATTTTTGTCAAAGGGAGAGATGTTCTCATTATCATCAGGGAGAGATTTTATTTATCATACAAAAGGGAGAGATGATCCTCTAATTATCATAAAATTAAAAGGAGAGATGATCATAAATAGAGAGATATGATAAAGGAAAATATTATATCATTATCCATGAAGTTAATTTCCTGAGAATCAGAAAGGAAGAGTTAATCAATATTCTAAGGGAGAGAAATTGATTATTCATGAAATATCCATCTAAGGGAGAGAACTAACAAATGGAGAGAGTTCAGACAAAGAAAAAGAATGTTGTTAAAGGAAAAAAGAGATTTTCAAGAAGAGGAGTAGTCAAGGAAAAACACATATCAGAACAGAGAAATCAGATGCTACATCTATCCAGAGAAGGGATTAAAGATTGAAGAAAACCACTCTGAAAGAAACAAATCTAAGCTATTTGAGCTTATCGAAAGCCAGACATTTGTAATAGTTACATTAGGAAAGCTTGATGAAACTGTATATTTCATATTGTATTAGTGATAGTATAGTATGATAATGTAGTATGTTGTCATCAATGCCAAAGGGAGAGATTGATGACATGTAACTAATTGAATATTTGAAGATGTTAAGTTGATCACTAAAATGTAGAAGGATAATGAAAGACATTAAATCAGTTAATGGATTGTATTGTCATTGATTTTAACTTAATATAATCTATTCGATTATATACAGAGTGTCAAAGACTTTAGAGAATCAGAGAGATAAATATTATGCCTTATGTAATGCATAAAAGATAAGTATTCACAATGTGACTTCAAACACCGACAGTCAGTAGAACCTGATGGATAGAGATCACCGACAGTCAAGTCACAGTGATGCCCAAGCAAGAAAACTGATGAGCATTACTGACGAGTAGAATCACAAGCATACCTGATGGCCTAAAACATAGTGTAAACCGATAGAGAAGCACAAGGATAATTGGAGGGTTGAGCAACGCTATCAAAGAGTTAAACAAAAATTAACTGGAGTTCACAAATGACAAAATATTTAGCTGGTAGAGCTAAATATAGACTTAACTAATTGTTTTTATTTTTTTCATCGACAAGATAAGCCAAAGTTAACTGAATGATTTAAAGCTAATTTTTCCAAGTGGCAAGAAGATCTCAGCGAGATAAAACAAGAGTTTTGATTTAAATATAATTGGCTAAGATTTTGGATCATGCCAAGAAAAGGAAAATTCAAAACCTAACAATGGTGATATCATGTCTATAAAGAGACAACTCAATTCATTATGAATAGTGTGGGGAGAAAACTAAAAAGAGGATGCTAAAGAAAATTTCATGAAGAGAACCTTCATTAAGTGTTGATCAATCAAGCTGAGGAAAGAGATAAATTTTTCTGCGGACACCGAGCAATAGAGCATAGCATCACTGAGCAGAATCAAAGTGGAGCAAAGGTATAAACAAAGTTATATTGATCAAAATAGTTTGTGAGATTACAATAGATTTGAAAATTTGCAAGTGTAAGTTATATATGTGAACAAATCATATTGTTTCAGTTTAAGCATTGATTCAGAAAGTCTCTTAACCGAGCAGGATTTAAAGATCCTTTCTATACTGAGATACATCCAATGGAGTATCAAAAATTTTGATCATGAAGATAGCATGAGATTCCAGATACCAATTGACAGGCCAAGTGAGTGTTTGATCAAATATGGTAGCATGAGATGCCAGATATCAAGTGACAGACTAAACTTTTAAATCCTCTAATAAGGTCACACCTAACAGTGTGTTTGTGACCTTTAACAGGGTTGGCTCTTCACCAATCTCACTTCAGAAGAGTGAAAATTTTGGGTTACCGGTCCTAAGTGGTTTTTTCCCTTAACATGGTTTCCAAATTAAAAATCCATGTTTCAATGTGTCTATGAGTCATTAATTTAGTGTTTTTCATTTCACATAACTTTATTGGATTGATTGGTATACTCTAGATAATTTACTGTCTGTCGGTAAATTAACAGACTACTTTTCAGTAAACATACAGTAGAAGGTTTTACAAAGCATTCTGATCAATAGTAATTTGATAAAAAAATTTGGAGGCATTCATCTTATAGGATTGAAGATAACTAGAGGTAAAATATTGTGGTACTAAGTTTTAAGGGTTGATTATTGCAATATTTTTGAGGCCACTGATTCACCCCCCCCCCCCTCTTAGTTATTACTAACAGATAGATGAGACTCTGTTGTCTTGAATAATTCTGCACTTAAATCAAACTACCATTTGCATGCCTTATGCATACATAATCATATTCCTTATCTCTTCTTATTCTCCATATTGGATAAAACAAACTATCTTACATATATATCTTTATCCAACAAATAAATCTGTAAGTCAGCTTGCAATAAACACAATTATATTTAACAATATATGTAAAGTCAACTTCAAACTATCACTCGAGTCCAAAAGACTACTCGGGTGATAAACTATCACTCGGGTGATGCTGAACACTTGGGTGACACTGTATACTCTGGCAACACTGAGTACTTAGGAAACATTGAATGACTAAGTTTTTTGACACTAATTGACAAGATGTCTTTCTATAAGGTCTATAATTTAGTCATTTTACCCATTTGACATTCTTTGCATATAACATTATCAGGTTTCTCTAATCTCGGTAATCCTCTGACTCTATTCTTTTTACTTACTATGATCAAGTTGTCAAAATTAATATGACAAAGCCTTTTGTGCCATAGCCTAACATCTTCAACTTTAGCAAACAGGAAACTCTTCGTTGAAGTATCAAGATAAAATAGAATTACCTTTAAATTGTTCTCCAGTAGCAATTAGACTCGCCTTCTTATAAAAAAAAATTCACATTTCCATGTTGAAATTCCAAGCAATGACCTATGTTATTTAACTGTGCAACACTCAATAGATTATACTTTAATCCTTCAACCCAATAAACATCATCACATCTTGTGTTATTCAGTATAATTATAGAACCTTTTCCTTTCATATGGTATGGAGCATCGTTACCAAATCTAAAAAATCCTCCATCATGATTCTCCAAGGAGATAAACTTAAGTGTATCACCAGTCATGTGATGTGAACAAACACTATATATAATCCATGTTTCATTCTTACTTGTGATATTACAGCTCTTGGTTCTTCTTTATTTTCTTCATCAGAATTGTCTTTAATAGCAGCATACACAACTTCTTTTTCATCATTTTCATCTGAATCATCATCACTTAGGTCTTCATTAGAAATATGACAAAATTTCTTACCTTTGTTTTTGTAGTCTCTAAATCTCTTGAATCTATTTTCTTTTTTATCCTTATCTTTTTTATCTTTCTTCTGCTCATTATCTTTCTTAGGGTAGTTAGATGTGAAATGACCAATCTTGTTACAATTAAAACATTTCAAAGGTAACTTACCTCGGTATTTGTCTTTTCCTTTGTGTAGCCTTCTAGCCAATAAAGCTTCAAATTCTCTCTCATTCTCTTCATCGATAGCATATAACTCTTCCAAACTACTCTGACAGCTGTAAAATCTGTCACTAGCACTGCTCACATATCTAGCACTAGGTCTAGAGTCCTTAGAAATTATAATATTCAAAGATGACTTAAATATAGACTCAATTTTAGATGTATTAGGTAGACTATTATCAAAATCATAAATCTCAAATACAACCAGCTTACTAGTAGTAACATCAAGTGAAATATTCATCTGAGGAATGGATATCAACTCTTGTATAGCAGATACTCGAATAGCATAACTCAGTAGTAGGGTTCTCAACTCTTGTATAGCAGATACTCGAATAGCGTAACTTGGTAGTAGGGTTGTCAAAAATTTTCTTGTTACATCTTCTTATGTTATGGATTCACTAGCTCCTCTGATAGAATTAACAATATCCTTAAGTCTAGTGTTGTATTGTATTATTTTTTCTCCTCTTTCATTCTCATTGACTCAAATTTACATCTCATACTTTCTGATTTTGCCTTTTGAGCATGTAGATCTCCACCATAGGTCAAAATAATTTTATCCCACATTTGTTTCAAAGTAGTAGATCCATCAAGTTCATCATATTCCTGGACGGTAAATGTAGAAGCAACCTCAATCATAAATTTGTGTGTTTTCTTGCTTTTGTATGTTCTCACTGATTGTCAAAGGTGTAGTTGTAGGTGCAACATATTCATTATCAAGAAAATCAAGTCCATACTCTCCTATACTAGACACATGCAATCTCATTCTTATTTTCCATGTAGAGAAATGTTCCCTATTCAACTTTGGTTCTTCCCTCTTATACATATTTAGATCTTGACTCAGGTCCTTTTAAACTTAGCACTTCAGAGAACCAAAGATCTGATACCAATTGTTGGTCCACTAAGAGGGGGGTGAATCAAACAAAATCAAACTTAAATACTTAAAACTTAACTCACTGATTCACTTGGTAGAATTGAATATAGTAATAATTGACTCACTAAATAACTTAATAACTTAAACAACCATAAATCTCATAATATGCAAATCAATCATTCAAACTTAGTTAATACTAGATTTAACTAGGAAACCCAATATGGGAAAACCCTTTATGGGAATTGTGACCCACAATAAAATATACCCTTCTGAAGTATGCTCAGGTTTAAGAACATGTCCTATTAAATATTATAAACACATTTTCTAGATGTGACCCTATTAAAGGGATTTACCTCATATCTATTATGATCTTCATCCTCTTAGGAATGGCCTTGTTAGAGGAATTTAAATACTCTTTTGGAATGTCACCTACTTCTAGGATTTACAAATAGGACGGTTAAATCCAATCGGTTAAGAGATTTTCTCTGTTACAAATGATAATAAGCAACATTAAACTTTGATCTATAAATATAGCAACTACCTTTTTCTTGGGTCAGATCCTTTATGCTCACATGAATACTAGCATCACATACTCCATTTTTCTCTATTCTAGATTGTAGATTATTCTCTTTCTGCTTCTCTACTCTTCTCGGTAACTTTTGTTCTTCAGCTTATTCTTCTCAATTCAAATCCCTAGCACCTCTTCTCTATTTGTTTCTCATCCTTTATATAGAAAAACTTTTTCCTCTTAATCTCCTTGCTTAGGTTTTCCATCTTTTGTGCTTAGTTGTTTGACATCAATAGCTACAAGAATCCGCTTGGATCCTCCACTTTACTTATCTATTATTTCACCTATAAATTAAATTCCCCATTGATAGAAAGGAGCTTCAATCTTCAAAGGCCTAAGGAGTAATTCTCGCTGATACTTTAGCTTCCTATAAAACCTTTAGTAGGCTTCACACTTCCTCACATATTTATGAACATCAACAATTTTTTTGGCCAATAGCATCTTTTTTTCAATATCTTATGAGATTTAATTTTTGCTGCAAAATGACCCCACATATACCTTTATGCATCTCATTCAACATATTTTTTCCTTTTCCTTCATCTAAGCACAATAATAGAACACCATCATTATTGTTCCAGAATAAATCACTATTGACAAATGCATATCTTGATGCTTAGATTTTTAAAGTTATTTTCTAATTATAATTCATCTCATTAGGAAACTTCATGTGTTAAAGAAAATATGTAATGTCTACATACCATTGATATATCCCAATGATGTATAAGAGATCCCTTTTTAAATCAACATTGTTGGCCTGTGCAACCTCTAAGTTGGATTCAATCATCATCCTTGCAAATCCTTGTGCCCTAAACAACGTAGTAATTTGAATTTAAATATTGAACTCCTGAATCTTATTTATCCACCAATATATTCTTCTAGTGAATTATAGTTGTACAAAGATATCCTTTACCACTGCATTAGGTACATATGCTATCACCTTTTGTCTTACCAAATAAGGCATGAATGTTCTAACAACCTTCACAAGTACACAAGCATGTGTCTAAGTGATATCATACTTTAACTCTACTACTTAGAGTGATTTACTCAAAATGGTGATATGTTTATCATACCCTTCTTCACTCTTTTGCAACATCACAATGAAATTAATGTAGAAAGATGAAAATGAGAAAATGTGAAAATATTTTTTGAAGTCAAGGGATTTCAATATAGGGGCTTCTTTGATAGCTCTTTTAACTACCTGTTATGCCCTGCATACCCGTCCCTACATTTTGTGTGCAAAATGTTGGGTCCCCTCTTTTCTCTTTTTGCTCTTGCCTTGCTCCTTTCCTTTTTCTTCATTTTTTCCTCTAGGATTTTCTTCTGTGAGGTTCATTTTTCTTTTTGTTTTTGTCTTCTTGTGTCTCCAGGACTCGGTCCTGGAGTTTTTTCTCTCCAGATCTAGATTCCAGACTTCAGGATTCTCCTCAACTATGTCTCCTTTGGCAAGAAGGCATAGTTGCGTGGAATTCCCAAGCCCCGAGTCCAGAGTTCTTCATGTTCCAGAGTTTGCGGAAAGATACCACACTTTTTACCCTAGGGGTATAAATTGAAGCTACCTGTCATTTTCACATTTATCACGATCAAAAACCTAAGGCGATTTACTAGAGCAATTGAAGCAAATTTGAAGTGATTAAGTGTTGATTATCCTGGTGATTAGCAGTGATTAGCAATGTTTAGCAGGTGGTTTGTGGTGTTTGTTCATAGTGTTTAAGGGATAGCTTGTTGCAGGACTTTGGCGTTTGTCCTTCCCGCATCTCTCTCACTCTAAGTAGGCCTTTGGCGTTCGTTCCCTGGTTTCTAGTTTTCTGGTTCTAGTTTGTTTCTGGTTTTGTTTTCTTTATGTTTTGCGTTTGCTTGTAGTTTTGTTCAGGTCTTTCATTTCTGGTTTCTCTCTTTGGATCGCCTCCTGTTGGCAGGTTGACACTGGAAGAGGGTTGTCCGTCCTTTGTGCAATTGTAATTTAGGATGGTTTCCTGTGCCATTATAATTTGTGTATCTGTTATGTATATTGTGTAAATATCTATAAATAGTGTGTATATGTTTTGGCCCTCTGTATTCTGTTGTATTTTCAATGAATATCCTTTTGGTATCATGTTGAGCTCACCATGCCTCGACCCATGTTTTCCCCAAATCCATGATCTCGCCTTCTCGATGGAACACCACCTAGTTCAGACTTGGCTCCATGCTGGTTTGAACCATGGCAATTTTCTCTCTCCTCCGTCGAATCAGTCTTAATGATGATTGTATTTCTCATGTGCGCATTCAAGTCCAGCCAAGTGGCTTCCGCTTCATGTGCATTAAGATAGTTGTCGGCATTATCGTCATAACTCATCCTTTACTGCATGACCATGTGACACCCACCTCAGCCTAGTACGGCTCATCTTCTGGCCATGTCACCCAACAGTTAGTTTTTAGAATCTGGGTCTTATGTCCCTACCTAGTTCTTGTTTCGCTAGTATCATATGTGTTAGAATCCCCAAAGCCCCAAATGTTGGTTAGTTACCTTAGTTCTCATTATACATACATCTTTCCTAGGATTTGAAAAACTAACCCTTGCAGGTGCGGATGCGATGGTAAGATATCTAGACCTTGGAGTAGCATTCTATCTTATATAAATTTTGATGCTCATCTTGTCTTGCAGGTTACCAGCATCTAATTCATTAATCATGTCAGAGCCATCTGCATCCTCTCCACCCGGGAGTCCAGATCTCCCCACTAGGGCAATCACCAAGGCAGCTGTCAGAACTAAGATCGAGAGGACCCTAGAAAATCTCCCCCTGAACATGAAGTACCTAAAGGAAAACACTATCATGGGTTCGAAGATTGAGTCCAGTGTTCAGTTGATCACCGACTCTAGCGTCGGAATGTGGGCAAAAATGCAGACCCTAGTGAAAATGATGTTTATCCCACAAATAGTTGGAGACACATTGGCCGTCAATATTGGCAATTCTGGGATTCTGAAGGCTGCTTGCTTCCCATGTTCTATGCAATCCCCTGAACTTATTCTTACTCTAGTTGCACACTACAACTCGTCCGTCTGGGCCATCATTCTCATTGCCTCGGTTCTGACCGGGTATCCAACTCCAATGGTGTCTTTGGACACCGCAACTTTTTAGGCAAGTCTAGGAATTCCCCAGTTTGATGAAATGGTTATCGTCACCTGATTTGAGGCACTATAGGAATTTATGGCTTTGGAACAAATGGCCCAACAATATCTAAATAACAACTGGCTCAAAACGCTAACGAAAGACTCCAAAAGAATGAAACTAGAAATCCCCTGATCAGAATTCAAGGAAAGCATATAGATGGGGATCATAGCATTGTATAGGATCTTTGGAAAACCTTGTGCCCAAGAATTTGTGGCATGGATGTACTAATTCTTTCTCAGTATCTCTTCCAACGAGAAATACTTTGATTGGGCCACCATCATCTCAAACCATGTGGACTCCCAACTCCTCCAAGTCACCCCAGACTCCTAATTTCTACATGACATCCTATGTTCTCTGGGCCCTGGCACAATAATGACCCATCATAAATGGGATACTCACAACGGGTGTACTCGGGGTTCTAGATGGTGAAAATGGTAATAAATGTTCCATTCCCAATCACCTATGGGAATTATTCATGTAGTCTGACCACAGAAAGAGAGGCAGATAGCAAACTTAAAAGCTTGGGCCTAAGTGAATTCTATCTGGAGTGGAAGAACTTTGATCCGCTAGGAAAAATAGCAACAACACTTCCCCAGGTATCAGAGCCCCATGCATTTCACATGGAGGACTTTTGGGAAGATTTCCAGGATGATTTTGATGTCTGGAGCTGGCACTTCATCTGGATGACAATGGGGATGATGCAGAGGCTGAAGCTTTGAAAATTCGAGGATGACTTCTCAGAAACTGGGCCCACAGTAGACCCATGATATAAGGAATAGGAAGTAGACAAGATGGCCCTTCCTCAAGTAGCCTGGAATGCCTAGGAAGGCCAAAAATTAAAGATCTCACCCGTAATGTGGTCGAATACAGCCACACATATTTCAAGAAGGCATGCCCAAGGAGCACACGCAAAGTTGGCCTGTTTGTACGGGGCTCAACTTCTGGGGCTGAAACTTCCTCACAAGTGGAGGACAGAGGAAAAAGGATAATAGGGGCCCCATCACAAACCCCATCTGTGACCCTCATAATAGAGAAAATGCAAGAAATGTTGGTTGTCTCCCAGCAAATGAAGGATAAGTTAATCACGCGGTTGGCCACCTTGGTACATATGACCGAACCTGTTCGCCCTCCTTCTTCCCCTTCACTGGCAGTATTGATGGTCTGAGCAATAAGGACCAGAGTGGAAGAGGAGCAGGCAACTGTGATGGATGCAAGGCCCCCTTTGATAACTAGGAGAAAGAAAAAGAAGAACTCTCAACCAAAGGCAGATCCAGAACTTGGGATGCCAAGCATCCAAGAAGTACAGATCCTTTCTTCCAACTCTCCAAAGCTGGATAAAGAACCTAAGGATATCCCAGAGAACTCCCCTCCCTGTGATGAATTTCATGATTTATTTAAAACTGATGAATTTGGGAACTTGCAGGGAGATATCAGGAGATCGGTTGAAGAAATTGCTACCCAAGAGGAAACGGTGCCCCCTCTTGAAAGGAACATCCCGAAGAAGGAAGTTGCTCAAAAATAGGAAACCCAAGAAGAGGGAGAAGAAGAAAAAGAATAGGTGAAGATGTCCAAAGTCTTGGAGATACAGGTTGAAGTAACCATAGAGAGCAAGCAAACACAAGATGAGAAACTGGCATCAGTCAGGGGAACTAGACCAACAGGATCAACCATAACCCCAACTACCATGCTCTAGATGTCGCTTCCAAAGGAAACACTTGGTGAGGTAATCATAGCAGCTCAAACATTGAATCTTGGCCTGATACCTCCACCTCATCTAGAGAACCCACCAATTGAAGAAGACACTCCGGTGGAGGAGGTTATTGAAGAATAGCAGTAGGGTGGGGAACAGAACCCCGAAGAAACAAATGTTGATCCCAGCAATGCTGAAGGTGTAGGCGCCAAGGTAGATGACACAAGCACTATTGAGAAAAATCTTGCAGGTGGACCTGAAAATACAGGAAAGGAGCCAGGAATGGCTCAGAATATCAGGGAAGCCCAACAAAATCCTTGAGGGGAAGAACATGAATGGACACTGTTTGCAAAGCCACCCCTACCGCCTCAATGGTTGATAGAATCCCAGAAGAGGAAGGCCCCGACAGCACCCAAGGCCCATCTCTCACTAGTGGAGATGATGGCCGAAACACAAAATCCTCCCAAGGCCAAGAAGGCTCAGATGGTCCACACACTTCAGACTGGGCCAGGAGGAGATACAGTTGTGGTGATCGCAACACCTTCCCTAGATGCAGACGAAGCCATGGCTAAGGCCGATGAATACTCCATCACCAAAATATCACTGGGGAAGAGAGAGAAATAGGGCAAGCTAGACCTATTGAAAGAGGCGACCAAGGTAGTGGAGGCACGCTATGAAAAGGAGGCCTAGAAATTCTGGGTGGGGAAAGAAAAGAACACAAACCTCATGGGGTTGTTAACAGAACTTGCACAACCTATTACTGCCATTCCCCTAGATGTTTCCACATCCAGGGAAACACTTCCTCAAAGTGACATAGATTCACTAAGGGTGATGAAAAGAAAGGCCCAGGCAGTTGATGAAGGGTTACAAAACAGGTAGGAAATGTCTGGTATTTCCTAGTGACCATGCTTCTAGACTTATACATGGCCAGCAATATCTTGCACCAAGCTAAAACCACCATCTCCATCTGGGAGGGAGATATTGAAAATTATGAAGCATGGAAGGCTGAGTTGGAAGAACTCATCAGCATCAGAGAAGAAATTGTCTCTAAAGCCAGAATCTTAGGAGAGGAGTCTTTTGACTTTGTCTAGACCCAACACTCCAGACTTGACCTCACATTGCAGGTAATCAAGCAACTAGTAGGGACCTTGTGCAAGAAAGTCCAAGAAGTTAAATATTCTTTTAATTTGTACAAGTCATTTATCTCGAAGGTCTTCGGAGCTGATCCCTTTAGCACTAAAATGTGCACTCTGGAGGAATATGTCATGAGTAGGTTTGACAAGCTAATAGAGTCTCGGTATGGATCCCTAGAGGGAATAGAGGGGGTGAAAATGACAAGGCTTACTCATATGGTGCTTCAAAGTCATGACGTGACTAAGATGCCCATGGAATTCAAAGCAAATGTTCCATATCTAGGCTAGCAAGTGGAGGTAGCCAAATACCACCAGGCCGGCCTCAAGGATATAGATGAAGATGGGATGCTCCTACAGACCTTCAATCATACTAAAAAACAATAAAATTCTCTGGGTTCCAGAGATGATTGTCAGGAGATGTATTTTGTATTTATTCATTCTTTAGGGAGCATAAGATTCTAGATCCCAGAGTTCTGGATCCCACAATTTTGTATTTTTTCAGCGACTGGTGTCTCAGTTCCCAAAGCTGACCGGTCACCATCAGATGGTTAATAAAGATGTTAGAAGGTAGGTAACCACAACAAGGCACGTCAGCTCAACAAGAAGGTTCTGACAGGTAGTCTTCCCAAGGTGCCGCTCCAACATAACACCTGCCACATCAGAGGCATGGAGCCGCTCTTCCATTTACGAGGCATGTAGCCTCAATCCCTGAGGATCAGATTTCTTCTTTTCTCCTCGCTGCTCTCTTCTCAAGGATGATTCTTCCACTCCTCCTTCCTTGTCTTATTCTTCTGACATATCATACCTTCTCCATCTCGAGGTCTTTTGTAACGTGGCACAGGTAGTACCGGCCACTGAAAATACTATTATATTATTAAGTGTAAAATAAGTTAGGTTAGCTTTAGGTCAAAACTTGTGTATAAATAATAAGTTTGACCTCATTCCAAGGGTCAGTGAAATTGATGATTTTGTAGTCCATAGCTAATAGAAATTTAGTTATCTCAGTTCTTAGTTGCAGAGCTCAATGCTCCTTAGTTTTTAGAAGCTTTTAGTAGTTAAATGCTCCCCTGGAGCCACCACTATTGTACACACCAGTTCTTCCTAGAAACATGTTAATGAAGAAGGAAGGGTTCTATCAATGATTGTTGCTAGCATTCTGATCTTCGGGTTAACGATATTTTGTGTTGTATGTTTTTTATGTCCCTTGCTCTAATATTTTAAGTAGATTAACGACTTCCTTTTTCCTTGCTATTGATTAAATATGAGTTCATGGTTCTGTATTTCCTTGGTATTTAGTGTAGCATGTTAGAGCATGGTTGATGTTTTGAACATTTGGCATAACTATAGGTAGATAGAATATTTCTAACCTTGCAGTCTTTTGAAGTTTATTTGGTGAAGTTAAGAAATTCTTGCAGGAAAACCCACTTATTTAAATCCACAGAGAAGATGAGCCAAGATAACTAGCTATCCCCCTGAACAAAATAGTCACATTTCTGAACTAAGCTCCCGCACCGTCGGGACCTAACTCTCACATGCTTGAAGGCCTAGGGAATCTCATTTCCCTGGACAACCTTTACAGGCAAAGTTGGTCGGTACCCCGGTACTTGGTGACAACTTACATCTGTTGACGGACCCAGTCACAAAGTCCCATCAATAGAAACTGCCACTAGAAGGAGGGCATGTACTCATCCCCCTCTGAGGATTTAGATTTTACACCACCTGAAGGCTCCCCAAGCCATAGTTTTAGGAGTCAGGCCTTTGGTGGGATTGGATCATTTTCACCAGCAAGATTCAAAAGATTCCTTAGATCAGCCCCCAATCTTGGAAGGTTTGTTGAACTTGAACCTCCTACTCAAAAGAAATAGACCGCCAAAGCCAAGTCAGCCACCATTGTCTGGGGATCTAGCATGTGTCAAAACACTCATCCCTCCCAGACTATCTTAGGGAGAAACTTTCAATCTTTTCAGAACCCAACACCCCTGGTGGTTGTGTATTTTGGGAATACTATGTCTCTGATGGCATAGTTTCTGGGTGCAACCAATGATCTTCCTGCGCACCCAGAAAAGATTTGTCCCTGATATGAGCATTTAGGCTCACAAACCACAGAAGAGAATTTGCAAGCATATAAAGATGTCATAAACTGACACCAGATCTAACATCAAGACATTGTGACCCGGATGTTCCCTCTATCCCTGGGACAGAATGAGCTGAACTGGTACCTTAACCTTCCTGCCAACTCCATCAACAGTTGGCAAGACATGGAGGATGCCTTCTTGGAGGCCTTCCGCATACACGTGGACCCAGCGTGGTCCCAAAGCTAGTTCATTTCCATTAGGAAGGAACCAAATGAGCCCCTTGCAGCATTTAATCACTGGTTCCAACGTGCCTTGAAATAGTGCATGGGTCCTTTCATCCCATCTGCGGATGTAGCTATCTAGACTTACCTTAATGTGATGGACCCTTTCCTTTCCACTCTCCTTTGGAGAACTACCACCCCGGGTGACCAGGATACTTTGGCAAAGGTTTACAACCTGGCCTTGGAATTGTCCCATGGTCTCAATAAATCCCTGGGCAGGATTGGGCAGAGCATGACCTTTAACATGATACCCAGTGAAACTTCTTACATTGAGGGATATAACCCCAATCACACAATGGGTTCCCCTACAATGGCCATGAATCCCCCACCACCGCTGATAGACCAACAAGCCTGATACATGTACCCATCACAAGTTTAGACAACACCGAGTCTAGAATCCTTTCCCTGGAACCAAACACAGCAAATGAAACAACCATAGACATAACCTTCTAGAGTGCCTTTCTTTCAGTTGTCCATGGCTGGAGGATTGTCGCCCTTGACTCCGACGAATGTTGCCCCTTTTCTGGGAAACCAACAATAATAACCATCACATTGTGACGTGAATACCCAGTTGACCACTAAGGTTGAATCCCTCCGGTGATTATTGCCTACACTGATTGTGGACATGGGTCAGCTGAAGGCGGGGTCTCTTCCACCCCACAACACAAATTATTAGAGAGGGAATATTTTCTCTGGCCAACGAAACAACAATGTCAGAGGAAGAAATTTCAACAATGGGCCTCGGCCCAACCAACAACAATGGAACAATAATTCTAACACTGGAGGTCCTCCTATGAACCAAAACACCAATCAAGGTAGCACTGGACCTTCCCATTTCATGTCAGTCACAGACTTCTAACCTATGACCAACTGGTGTAGATTTCACGACACAGGCTCTCATAATGAGGTGAACTGTGCCACGCTAGAGAAAGTCATCATGATTTCCCAGCTAGACATACAAAAAACTTTTGATCCTACTCCCCTAGAGCCTCCTATAAAAGAGCCCACTCATGGTGTGTTCACCTGTGATACTGTCTTCTATGAAACCGGTAGAGAAGAGGAAGAGGAAGAGGAACCCAAATTGTAGGGATTCTTTGATGAATCTATTCCTACCTTTGAGGCCAATGCCTTCACCAACCCATAGACTCCCTACAACACTTGGATTCCGGCTGGTAAAGGACTAGTTTACATGCCCATGCCTCCTAAAGACACTCCTCCCTGGGACAACATGACTGATCAATTCATCCCTCCAAAAGGCCCTAGCTCTAACCAAGCTAAGGACCCAGCTGAGGGAAGCCACCAATTCCCAGGAGGAAGGTTTGATATCACAAAGGAATTATAACAAACCACCACCTCCATGACCTTGATGGAGGTTTGTTTGAACTATCCCAAGTAGAAGAAGTCTCTTTTGAAGCTCTTGGGAAACTCAGAAGTCGTCTGTTGCCCACCCAACACTGTCTCTTTCGATGGTGCCAACACGACTATCTTCCAGGGTAACACTGAGGATCCTCCCTTCCTACTAGGTTTGAACATACAAGGGAATAATATAAACAATTTCCTAGTAGATTCTAGGGCTTTGGGAAATATCATGCCTTTATCCATATGCCAGAAGCTAGGATTCTGCCCCACCCCGTCTAACGGTGCAGTAATCCAGCTGGATAAAACTACTGTAAAAATGGTGGGTGAACTGAAGAACGTCTGGATTCAACTCATCCAGGAGCCTAGGATAGCCATCATAATTGACATCCAAGTGGTAGACATCCCAGAGAAATATAGGATGTTACTAAGTAAAAATTGGTCAAAGTCCCTTAATGGGTATTTCTCGACTGACTTTTCACACTTGTGGCTCCCTTGGGAGGGAGAATCTAACCAGATCTGGGTTAAAAGTGAGCCCCAGATAAAATAGACCCTCACCGAAGTCAGGAGGGTAAATGAAGTCCTCTTCTCTGAGACTTCCCCCAGGGTGTACCAACCCCTTGAGATCTTAACATTTGATTTCACCGCTGGGGAGGACCCCATAGTTTTGCAGAGAACCCAGGACCTGGAAGATAAACTAAGGGTTGAGGCTAACTCTCAAGGTACCACAGTGACCCCTACCACACTCTTGTTTGACACTTGGTGCTAGGTGAATTATCAAAAACATTCTAATCTAGAGTGTGAGCCTTGTCTTTTTGCTGCTACCTGGCACATCAACGCCCTCCGGGAGAAAGAGCACACATCTGATTCCCCAAAACCCAATACTTCTGTCGGCGATGCCTCATTGGCATCACCTATCTAGGAATCTCAACCAAAAATCTCTCTGGAGGTAAGCCTCACCCACACACCATTAGCGCCAGAGGAAACTCCTCCCAACCTTCCCAAGAACAACCCAAAGACCACTCCGTCTTCCCAGCCCCAAACAACAAACAATGACTTATGGACCCTTAAGTTTGACGGGTCCCAATCCAAACAAGGTTGTGGGGCTGGATTGGAATTGATCAACCTACAGGGAAATCCTTCCTCGTGTCCTATAGGTTGCATTTCAACTGCAAAAATTATGTCACGGAGTATGAGGCTTTGGTCCTTGGACTCCTATTTTCACTAAGGAAAGGAATCACTCACCTCTAGGCCCTGGGTGATTCAGAGTTGATTGTTAAGCAGGTCTGGAGTCAATACACCTATCACAATAAAAGGCTGGCTGCATACCACAATCAAGCATGGAGCCTCATAAGATATTTTGATTCCTTTGGCATTGATCTTATTCCCTAGAGACAAAATTATGTCCCAGATACCCTTTTTGTTTCTACCAACATGCTTGAGCCAATGGCTGGCTCCCGACTTTGGAAATTCTCTATTGAGATGGTCCCCACCCCGTCCATTCCAAAAAATATCACCCATTCTCAGGCCTTTGAAGATGATGAACATATCCTGGCATTTACGGCCAATGTTGGTGTCTTTGAAGACCAGATAGTGGAGGAGAGAGATCATGATGATACTAGATAGGGTGATGAAGATGACATGATCATGGACTTACCAACCAACACCATCCCTAAGGGGATGGTTGCACTTGAATGAATCTTTGACTTGGAACCTCAGGGATAGGAGAAGATATCATCCTCCTCTAAGGGAGAAAAATTTGAGAAAGTAAACATCGGCCAGCCCAATGAAGAGAAAATGATACACATTGGCACCTCTTGCTCCCCAGAGGAGAAAGAGAAGATTCTTGTGGTTCTCTGAGAATACATAGACGTAATTGCGTGGGGGTATGAGGATCTAAATATATATTATACATCCATCATGACCCATACTATCCCACTTAAACCTGACGCTAAGCCTTTCCAACAAAAGCAAAGACCGGTTAACACACTAATAGAGCCTCTAATTCATCAGGAGGTCCAGAAACTATTGTCAGCCCAGATAATCTTTCCAATCTGGCATACTATGTGGGTTTCCAACCTGGTCCCTGTGAGGAAGAAAAGCGGTGAGATCCACCTTTGTGTGGATTTCCAAAATTTAAACAAAGCTTCCAAGAAAGATAATCATTCTCTCCCCTTGTTAAATGAGGTACTGCAAATCATGAACGGATCACAAATGATGTCTTTCTTGGATGGGTACTCAGGGTATAACCAAGTCATGGTTAAATATGAGGATAGAGACAAAACAATGTTTACCACCAAGTGGGTAACGTTTATCTACCAAATAATTCCCTTTGGCCTGATCAACGCAGGGGCCACATTTCAAAAGGCTATGGGCATTGCGTTCAAAGGCCTAGTGAACCGGTGCATAATCATCTACATGGATTATTTGACCATCTTTTTCCAGGATAGGCATGACCATTCTGCCCACCTCACCCATATTTTCAAGAGGTGTCGCTGGTATGGAATATCCCTCAACCCTAAGAAATGCATATTCAGGGTCACTGAAGGGAAGCTGCTCGGGCATATTGTCTCCGAGAAGGGTATATCCATGGACCCTGAGAGAGTTGAAGTGTTGTTAAATCTACAAATTCCCGGCAGCAAGAAGGAAATGAGATCTTTCTTTGGAAAGATCAATTTTGTCTTGTGGTTCATCACCGGATTCGCCAAGATCATAAAACCACTCAATGAAATGATGAAGAAAGATACTAAGATTGAGTGGAGCCCTGAAGCAAAGTGAGTGTTCATCTTGATTAAACAAATGATAACGGAGGCCCCAGTCTTGGCTAGTCTAGACTATTCCCTCCCCTTTTACATTTATTCCTTTGCTTCACTGCATTCTACCACAAAAGTTTTGACCCAGAAGGTTGAAGGGAGGAATGACCAATAGCTTTCATGAGCTTCCCCTTTAAGAACACCAAAGTCTGGTATTTGCCTTTGGAGAAATAGGCCTTTGCTCTTGTTCACACCGTGAAGAAATTTTGGTATTATATTCTCCGGAGCAAAGTGTATTCTATCATCTCAGACTAGGCTTCAAAATCCCTGCTGATGCAGAGTGAATTGGGTGAAATATGGGGGAAATGGATGGCCATCCTCCAAGAGTATGATTTAGAAATGCAACCCATGAAGATAGTCTGAGGCCAGGGACTATGTAGAGTGATGGCAGAAGACACTCCACACATCGAATGTTAGGCATATACAGTGGAGTCCATCACTCAGGATCCATGGTAAATAGACCTGGTGTACTTTTTTTCAAATAATAGATGCCTGAAGGGGTTACCTCCAAACAAACTTCATGCCCTATGATTGAAAAGGGCACACTTCATGATAAAAAATGCCACACTTTTTTGTAGGAACTATGAGGGAGTGTATCTCCAGTGCATTGATAGCATTCAAGCTACAAAGATAATCAAAGAATTCCATGAGCAGTTTGGAACTAGGCATGGCTCAGCTGACGCCAGTACCCATCAGATCCTCTGGGCCAGATATTATTGGCCCTATATCTTTAAGGATGTCTACACTCATGTGAGGAAGTGCCATACTTTCTAGACCGCGACACATCGTGAGTGGAAATTGGTTATGTCTTTGCAGCCGGTCTTCAAAGCTAGACCTTTCACCAAATGGGTATTTGAATTTATCAGGGAAATCAACCCCAACTCATCTACAAACCATCGGTACGTTCTAACTCCGACTGACTATTTCACCCGGTGGTCTGAAGTGATCCCTTGAAAAACAACATGATGGATGTAGTCATAAAATTCTTGGAAGAAAACATCATTATGCAATTTGGGATGCCTTTTGCTATAGTATGTGAAAAAAGTCTGGTGTTTTCTTTGGCACAATTACTTGAATGGACCTATAATAGAAAGATCACTCTAAAGTTCTCCAGCAACTATTACCCTGAGGGGAATGGTGTTACTGAATCAACCAACAAAAATTTACTTGAAGTGATCAAACATCTATCCCCAGGACTGGCACCAAAAGTTGAGATTCGCCATCTGGGTGGATCGTATCTCAATAAAGGCAGCCTTGGGGACTTCCTCATTCCACCTAGTTTATGGCCAAAACCCAGTATTCCCTATCAACTTACAAATCCCAATTTTGTAGTTCATGTGGGAATTTGGCAACCGACAACATCGTGGAGGTCTGGCTCCTAAATCTGGTGTGAATGGAAGAACAAAGAGACGCAACCCTTGAACACTTTGCATGTCAACAAGCAATAGTAAAATGATGGTTTGACCAAAGAGCCCATTATAAGGCCTTTCAGATCTCAGACTTAGTCCTTTTGTGGGACAAGGCCCAGGAAAAGAAAGAAAAGAACACCAAATTCCAACGGCTCTGGCTTGGACCATACTTGATATCTGAGATCTGCGGGGTAAATACTTATATCCTTAGTACCATGACCGGAGAAGCTATTCCATTTCCTGTCAATGGATAGTTTCTCAAGTATTATTTTGAATGAGGTGAGTTTGTCCAGAATTATATTTTATGAAAAGTCCTACTTGTAAATATCCTTCCCGGTGCTCTGTTTGGGGTGCCTTGCCTTGTAAATAGTTTTGTTGGTTTTCCTCTGGGACCGCCCCTTTTTTCTTTTCATGTTGTTTAGGCTTCATTCTTTCTTTTTTGAGTTCCCAGTGTTTCTTCCCGCCCTTTTTTAGACCGGTATGCTTTGCATAACATCTAGTCTTTGTAATGGTACCTTTTGCATTTTTGGTGAAATTAGAATCTATTGTTAACATGGTGGAATTGGTCTGCACTCTGGAGTTATTTTGTGAGTTTGGTAACATGATATGAGTAATCTTCATCGGGTTCATCCCTGGAAGTCTGGAAATCAATTAAATCAAAATTAAAGGAACAAGTAATCAGACACACCAAGAGTAGATCGGTCACACTAGTCTGTTGGCCTAAGTTTGAAAACATTTAAATTCTTTCCAGGTCTGGAGTTTTCCTCCCCTATTTAGCAATTTGAAGTGGATGGAAAGGTGAAAGAAGTACCACCATTAAGATTAGCTAAGCTTAAGGTTAATAGTGAAAGGAGTATCACCTTCCCATCTAAGAAAAGAAAGAAATAAAGAGAACTAGAGAATGGGGGAAATTCTGGTATCCAGAGGAAATGAGCAGGTTTGATGACATTGGTTTGATATATTTAGTGCCTCTTCTCTACTTCTCCCAGAGGTCATTGGCTTGATTTTCTCTCAAAATCACACACTTCATGACTGACGAAAGACCAAGGGTTGAATCATGTATGGGCCATATTTTCTCAAATGCTTCACACCTGGTAAGTAGGATACTCCAAGTAACGATTGATTCTGGTTTTGCTAACTAGATATTCTATAGTTCTCAAATGCGCTAAGGCATTCATCCCAGATAGTTGCCATTTGTTATGCCCTACATACCTATCCCTACATTTTGTGTGCAAAATGTTGGGTCCCCTCTTTTTTCTTTTTTCTCTTGCCTTGCTCCTTTCCTTTTTCTTCATTTTTCCATCCGGGATTTTCTTCTGTGACATTTGTTTTTATTTCTCTTTTTGTCTGCTTGTGTCTTCGAGACCCAGTTCTAGAGTTTTTTCTCTCCAGAGCTAGATTTCAGACTCTGAGATTCTCCTCAACTATATCTCCTTTTTCAAGAAGGCATAGTTGTGTGGAATCCCTGGGCCCAAAATCCAGAGGTCTTCCTATTCTGGAGTTTGCAAAAAGATACCACACTTTTTACCCTAGGGGTATAAATTGAAGTTACCTATCATTTTCACATTTACCATGATCAAAAACCTATGGTGATTTACCAGAGCAATTGAAGCAAATTTGAAGCAATTAAGTGTTGATTATCCTAGTGATTAGCAATGATTAGCAAAATTTAGCAGGTGGTTCACGGTGTTTGTTCGTAGTGTTTAAGGGATAGCTTGTTGCAGGACTTCAGTGTTTGTCCTTCTCGCATCTCTTGCGCTCTAGGTAGGCCTTTGGCGTTCATTCCTTGGTTTCTGGTTTGTTTTCTTTCTGTTTTGCATTTTCTTCTGGTTTTGTTTAGGTCTTTTGTTTATGGTTTTTCTCTTTGGGTCACCTCCCATTGGCAAGTTGGCACTGGCAGAGGGTTGTTCGACCTTTGTGTAGTTCTAATTTAGGTTGGTTTCCTGTGCTATTGTAATTTGTGTAGTTTTTCTGTATATTGTGTAAATATCTATAAATAGTGTGTATATGTTTGGCCCTTGGCCCTTCGTATTTTGCTATATTTTCAATGAATATCCTTCCAGTATCATGTCGAGCTCACCATGCGTTGACCCATGTTTTCCCCAAATCCTAGGGTACTCAACCAAAAGCAAGGTTTATAAATGTCTTAACAAGTCATCTAACAAAATAATTGAAAGTGCAAATGTGAAAAAAGATAAAATTGCAGAAAAGAATGATAAGGAAAGAAAAAAGGAACTAGAGGAATACAATAGGTTTTTTTATACAGAACCTAACACTCTACCTGAGCAATAGTGTGTCGCTCCCGAGCATCAGAACATTGCACCTGAGCATCAAGCTGCAATTACCGATGATCAAGATAATCCTCAAAATGATGTTCCGAACAATGGAGATGAAAATGAAGGCGAATAAGATAATTAGAATGATGAACACAGAGCTGAAACGAAACTTGACAAGTATGTCAGAAGAAATCATCCACATGATCAAATCATAGGTGAAAAGAACAATGGAACAAGAAAAAGAAGTAATTCACTGAACACAAGATGTTTACTTTGTGATTTTGAGCCTAAATATTTTTACAATGCACTTGAGAATGAAGAATGGGTCAGTGCTATGAATGAAGAAATAGAGTAAGTAGAGAAGAACAACACATGGACACTAGTACCGAGACCAGATGACAAGAATGTCATCGGTACCAAATGGATATTTAGAAACAAGCTGAATGATAACGAAGAAGTCACTAGAAACAAAGAAAGATTAGTATGTAAGGGATATGCACAAGAAGAAGGTATTGATTATGGTGAAACAATTGCACCCGTTGCTAGACTAGAAGGAGTTAGAATCTTACTTTCTTATGCTTCATTTAAGAGATTCATAGTATACCAGATGGATGTCAAATCTACATTCCTAAATGGAATACTTGAAGAAGAGGTATACATTGAGCAACCAGAAGGGTTTGTTAATCCAGACAAGAGAAACATGGTATGTAGACTACATAAAGCCTTGTATGGATTGAAACAAGCACCGAGAGACTGGTATGAAAGACTTCACTCATATCTCATTAGCATAAAATTTGTTTGAATAAGTGAAAATACCAACTTGTACTTAAAATAAAATATCAATGGTAATATTCTGATTGCTGAAATATTTGTTGATGATATCATTTTTGGTGGAAATGAATTGTTATGCAAATCCTTTGCTAATGAAATGAGAAAGGAATTTGAAATGTCTATGTTTGGGGAGATCAAATTCTTTCTTCATCTACAGATTCTTCAACAAGATGCAGGCATCTACATCACTTATTCAAAATACATCAAGGAAGTGTTTAAGATATTCAAGATGGAAGATTCCAAACTAGTAGGAACACCGATGGCTACTAGATGAAAGATGACAATGGAAGACAAGACAAATGAGGTAAACCAAACCCTATATAGATCAATGATTGTAAAACTAATGTACATTGTTCATACCATACCAGATATAGCACATGTAGTGGGGATAGTTGCAAAATTCTCTGCTAATCCCAAAGAATCACATATGACTGTTGTGAAAAGAATTCCAAGATATCTGAAGAACACCAAAGACTGTGGATTATGGTATAGAAGAGAAGGAAAATTTGAGCTACAAGTCTATACAGATGTTGATTGGGCTAGAAACATTGATGACCAAAAGAACACAATTGTAGGAGCATTCTTCATGGGTGACAAACTTGTCACATGGATAACCAAGAAACAAGGATGCATCTCACAGTCTACTATAGAAGCAGAGTATGTGGCTTCTGCTAAAAATTGCTCAAATATTGCATGGATCAAAAAATTGCTGGAAGGTATGAATATGAAGATTATAGAGCCAATAATTATCTACTGTGATAATACTAGTGCAATAAAGATTTCTAAGAATCCAGTCATGCATGCTAATTATACGCATATTGCTATCAAGTATCACTATCTAAGAGAACAGGTACAAGAAAAGGAAGTGACACTTGAATATGTTCAATAAAAGGAACAATTAGCTGACATATTCACCAAGCCATTATCAAAGGATACTTTTGAGTACCTGAGACAGAGACTAGGGGTCCAACCCTTGTTTATCGTTCAGTAAGTTGACTAAGAGGTTGCATAGGCCAAACTGGAAAATCATTCATGTTGATGCAAACACTGAGATGGATAGCAACATATACATCTGTACAAAGCAAGGTACAAAATACACTAAAAATTAGGACATTGTATTGCTGATGGATAGGGAAATTCAAGGAATATATTATGCAAAGGGATATTACATGATAGAGATGATAAATCAAGGAGAAGTATCTTTGTTTGGCATTTTTGTCAAAGGGAGAGATGTTCTCATTATCATCAGGCAGAGATTTTCTTTATCATACAAAAGGGAGAGATAATCCTCTAATTATCATAAAATTAAAAGGAGAGATGATCATAAATAGAGAGATATGATAAAGGAAAAGATTATATCATTATCCATGAAGAGAATTTCCTGAGAATCAGAAAGGAAGAGTTAATCAATATTCTAAGGGAGAGAAATTGATTACACATGAAATATCCATCTAAGGGAGAGAACTAACAAAGGGAGAGAATTCAAACAAATAGAAAGAATATTGTCAAAGGAAAAATAGATTATCAAGAAGAGGAGCAGTCAAGGCAGAGCAATATCAGAATAGAGAAATCAAATGAAGCATCTATCTAGAGAAGGGATTAAAGATTGAAGACAACCACTCTGCAAGAAACAAATCTAAGTTATTTGAGCTTACCAAAAGCCAGACATTTGTAATAGTTACATTAGGAAATCTTGATGAAATTGTATATTTCATATTGTATTAGTGATAGTATAGTATGATAATGTAGTATGTTGTCGTCGATGCCAAAGGGAGAGATTGATGACATGTAACCAATTGAATATTTGCAGATGTTAAGTTGATCTCTAAATTATAAAAGGATAAAAAAAGACATTAAATCATTTAATGGATTGTATTTTCATTGATTTCAACTTGATATAATCTATTCATTTATATAAAAAGTGTCAACGACTTTAGAGAATCAGAGAGATAAATATTATGCTTTCTGTAATGCATAAAAGATAAGTATTCACAATGCGACTTCAAAAATTGACGGTCAGTGGAACCCAATGGGTAGAGATCACTAACAGTAAAGTCACAATGATGCCTGAGCAAGAAAACTGATGAGCATTATCGATGAGCAGAATCACAAGCATACTCGATGGCCTAAAACATAGTGTAAACCGACGGAGAAGCACGAGGAGAACTAGAGTTTTGACCGATGCTATCAAAGAGTAATACCAAAATTAACTGGAGTTCACAAATGACAAAATATCTATCTATTAGAGATAAATATAGACTTAAATGGTTGTTGTCATTTTTTTCATCGACAAGATAAGCCAGAGTTAAGTGAATGATCTAAAGCTGATTTGTCCAGATGGCGAGAAGATCTCAGCAAGATAAAATAAGAGTTTTTATTTAAATCTAATTGGCTAAGATTGTGGACCATGCCAAGATCAAGAAAAACAAGAACCTAACAATGGTGATATCATGTCTATAAAGAGACAACTCAATTCATTATGAATGGTGTGGGGATAAAATGAAAAATAGGATGCTAAAGAAAAAATGATGAAGAGCAACTTCATTAAGTGCTGATCAACCAAGTTGAGGAAAGAGCTAAAGTTTTCTGCGGACACCAAGCAAAAGAGCATAGCATCACTGAGCAGAATCAAAGTGGAGTAAAGGTATAAATACAGTTATATTGATCAGAATAGTTTGTGAGATTATAATAGATTTGAAAATCTTCAAGTATAAGTTCTATATGTGAACAGATCATACTATTTTAGTTTAACCATTGATTCAGAAAGTCTCTTAACCGAGCAGGATTTAAAGATCCTTTCTATATTGAGATACATCTAATGGAGTATCAAAAATTTTGATCATGAAGATAGCATGAGATGCCAGATACCAATTGATAGGCCAAGTGAGTGTTTGATCAAAGATGGTAGCATGAGATGCCAGATACCAAGTGACAGACTAAACTTTTAAATCCTCAAATAAGGTCACACCTAACAGTGTGTTTGTAACCTTTAACAGGGTTGTCTCTTCACCAAGCTCACTTCAGAAGAGTGAAAATTTTGGGTTATTGGTCCCAAGTGGTTTTTTCCCTTTACAGGGTTTCCACGTTAAAAATCCATGTGTCAATGCATCTATGAGTCATTAATTTAGTGTTTTGCATTTCACATAACTTGATTGGATTGATTGGTATACTCTAGATAATTTACTGTCTGACGGTAAATTAATAGACTACTTTTTGGTAAACATACAGTAGAAGTTTTTACAAAGCATTTTGCTCGGTAGTAATATGATAAAAAAATTTGGAAGCATTCATCTTATAGGACTGAAGATAACTAGAGGTAAAATATTATGGTACTAAGTTTTAAGGGTTGATTATTGCAATATTTTTGAGGCCACTGATTCACCTTCCCCCCCTCTTAGTTATTACTAATAGATAGATGAGACTCTGTTGTCCTGAATACTTTTGCACTTAAATCAAACTACCATTTGCATGCCTTATGCATACATAATCATATTCCTTATCTCTTCTTGTTCTCCACATTGGATAAAACAAACTATCTTACATATATATCTTTATGTAGCAAATAACTCTATAATTCATCTTGAAATAAACAAAATTATATTTAACAATATATGTAAAGTCGGCTTCAAATTGTCACTAGAGTCCAAAAGACTACTCGGGTGATAAACTATCACTCGGGCAATGCTGAACACTCGTGTGATGCTGAGCACTCGGGTGACACTGTATACTCAGGCAACATTGAATGACTATGTGTTTTGACACTAATTGACCATATGTCTTTCCATAAGGTCTACAATTTAATCATTTTACCCATTTGACATTCTCTGCATTTAACATTATCTGGTTTCTCTAATCTCGGTAATCCTCTGACTCTATTCTTTTTACTCACTATGATCAAGTTGTCAAAATTAATATGAAAAATCCTTTTGTGTCACAGCCAAACATCTTCAACTTTAGAAAACAGGCAACTCTTCATAGAAGTATCAAGATAAAATATAATTACCTTTAAATTTTTCTCCAGTAGCAATCAGACTCGCCTTCTTGTAAAAAAATTTCACCTTTCCATGTTGAAATTCCAAGAGGTGACCTATGTTATTTAACTATGCAACACTCAACAGATTATACTTTAATCCTTTAACCCAATAAACATCATCACATCTTGTGTTATTCAATATAATTATAGAACCTTTTCCTTTCATATGGTATGGAGCATCATTACCAAATCTAAAAAATCCTCCATCATGCTTCTCCAAGGAGATAAACTTTAGTGTGTCACCATTCATGTGATGTGAACAACCACTATCTATAATCCATGTTTCATTCTTACTTGTGATATTATGGCTCTTGGTTCTGCTTTGTTTTTTTCATCAGAATTGTCTTTAATAGCAGCATACACAACTTCTTTTTCATCATTGTCATCTGAATCATCGTCACTTAGGTCTTCATTAGCAATATGACAAAGTTTCTTACCTTTGTTTTTGTAGTCTCTAAATCTCCTAAATTTGTTTTCTTTTTTTTCCTTATCTTTTTTATCTTTCTTCTTATCATTATCTTTCTTAGGGTAGTTAGATGCGAAATGACCAATCTTGTTACAATTAAAACATTTCAAGGCTAACTTACCTCGGTATTTGAATTTTCCTCTTTGTAGCCTTCTAGCCAACAAAGCTTCAAATTCTCTCTCATTCTCTTCATCTATAGCATATAACTCTTCCAAACCACTCTGACAGCTGTAAAATCTCTCACTAGCACTGCTCACATATCCATCACTAGGTCTAGAGTCCTTAGAAATTCTAATATGCAAAGATGACTTAAATGTAGACTCAATCTTAGATGTATTAGGTAGACTATTATCAAAATCATTAATCTCAAATGCAACCAGCTTACTAGTAGTAGCATCAAGTGAAATATTCATCTGAGGAATGGATATCAACTCTTGTATAGTAGATACTCGAATAGCATAACTCAGTAGTAGGGTTCTCAACTCTTGTATAGAAGATACTCAAATAGCATAACTTGGTAGCAGGGTTGTCAACATTTTTCTTGTTACATCTTCTTATGTTATTGATCCACCAGCTCCTCTTATAGATTTAACAATATCCTTAAGTCTAATGTTGTATTGTATTATGTTTTCTCCTTCTTTCATTCTCATTGACTCAAATTTATGTCTCAGACTTTCTGATTTTTCCTTTTGAGCATGTTGATCTCCACCATAGGTCAAAATAATCTTATCCCACATTTGTTTCAAAGTAGTAGATCTATCAAGTTCATCATATTCCTTGACGGTAAGTGTAGAAGCAACCTCAATCATGAATTTGCATGTTTTCTTGCTTCTGTATGTTCTCACTGATTGTCAAAGGTGTAGTTGTAGGTGCAACATATTCATTATCAAGAAAATCAAGTCCATACTCTCCTATTCCAGACACATGCAATCTCATTCTTATTTTCCATGTAGAGAAATGTTCCCTATTCAACTTTGGTTCTTCCCTCTTATACATATTTAGATCTTGACTAAATTCCTTTTAAACTTAGCACTTCAGAGAACCAAAGATCTGATACCAATTGTTGGTCCACTGAGAGGGGGTTAATCAGACAAAATCAAACTTAAATACTTAAAACTTAACTCACTGATTCACTTGGTAGAACTGAATATAGTAATAACTGACTCACTAAATAACTTAATAACTTAAACAACCATACATCTCATAATATGCAAATCAATCATTCAAACTCAGTTAATACTAGATTTAACTAGGAAACTCAATATGGGAAAACCCTCTATGGGAATTGTGACCCACAATAAAATATACCCTTCTGAAGTATGCTCAGTTAAGAACTTATCCTATTAAAGATTATAAAAATATTTTCTAGATGTGACCCTATTAAGGGATTTACCTCAGATCTATTATGATCTTCATCCTGTTAGGAGTGGCCTTGTTAGAGGACTTTAAATACTCTTTCAGAATGTCACCTACTTCTAGGATTTACAAATAGGACGGTTAAATCCAATCGGTTAAGAGATTTTATCTGTTACAAATGCTAATAAGAAACATTAAACTTTGATCTATAAATATAGCAACTACCTTTTTCTTGGGTCAGATCCTTTATGCTCACATGAATACTGGCATCACATACTCCATTTTTCCCTATTCTAGATTGTAGATTATTCTCTTTCTGCTTCTCTACTCTTCTCGGTAACTTTTGTTCTTTAGCTTCTTCTTCTCAATTCAAATCCCTAGCATCTCTTCTCTATTTGTTTCTCATCCTTTATATAGACAAAAATTTTCCTCTTAATCTCCTTGCTTAGGTTTTCCATCTTTTGTGCTCAGTTTTTTGATAATCTTCTTCACAAATCTTAGGTCGATAAACCTTTTAAGTTTTACCTTGTAACTTTAACTTTTTCTTGGAACTCTAATATCAAGTTTAACCTCATAATCTTCGCCTTAGATCTTCTCATTGAATTTTCTCACTCTTATATCTTCTAAAAAACTTCCTTTTATTCTTATCAACATCTAGATCATCATAGCTTTGTATTAAGTTTGATCTTATCATCGTTTTCAATCAATATCCTATACTCAGTAACTTACTTTGCAACTTAGTAAATAAATTTTTCACTTCTCGACGCCTACCTCATTCTCAGTGCTTAGTTACTAAAACTGACTAACACAACTCTATATCAAATGACTCTGTCTAGCTCGGTAGAGTAAAATCTTTGTAATCTCTAAATTAATCAATAAAATATACCCACTTGATGACATTAAATATATAGTAGCAAACAACTATATCAATATTACTTTATCATTGTCTAATTTGTATTTGTCACCCATTTAACTTCTCCTTCTTATGATATGGTAACTCAACATAAATCAGTAATCAATTGCTTGACATCAATGAAAAAATAACAATTGTCTAACCATTTCTACAAACATGTATACATATTATCACTCGGTCTTCATCATTTCCATTAGTTGATCAACATTTTCCCCCTGTACTTCAGCTCTAATTTTTTCCAGCTTTTATAATTGTTGCATCCTTACCTCCATGGGTTCAGGAATATCTAAGTCCTTCTTTAGAATAAATGTATATACTAGAAAAATATTATGCATTGGCATCCTATCCTAAACTCCATCCTCTAATTACAAAGAAGACCTACTAGTAGATTTCTTTATAGTGATTCTGTTTTTTCATAGTGCCAACCTCAAATTAGATTCCCAAGCTCTTTTTTTAGTATCAAGTATCCTCATGATTATCTTCATTATACCTTTACTTCTAGACTCTACTAAAACATTACCTTGAGGATGGTATGGTGAAGAATATGAAATTAATATACCATAAGAATCATAAAAAAAAATCCTTAGACCTAAAACTCATTCCATTATCTATGATGAATCTGATAGTAATCTCAACCTTGTTTATGATGTTATCCATAAAAAATGATGATAAATTTTGTACTTGCCTACTTAGTTGGAATAGCTTTAATCCATTTTGTAAAATAATCAATAGCTACAAGAATCCACTTGGATCCTCCACTTCACTTATCTATTATTTCACCTATAAATTAAATTCCCCATTGATAGAAAGGAGCTTCAATCTTCAAATGCCTAAGGGGTAATGCTCCCTAATACTTTAGCTTCCTATAAAACCTTTAGCAGGCTTCACACTTCCTCACATATTTATGAACATCAACAATTTTTTTTTCCAATAGCATCTTGTTTTCAATATCTTATGAGATGTAGTTTTTTCTGCAAAATGGCCTCACATATACCTTTATGCATCTCATTCAACATATTTTTTTATTTTCCTTCATCTAAGCACAATAATAGAACACCATCATTATTCTTCCAGAATAAATCACTATTGACAAATGCATATCTTGATGCTTAGATTTTTAAATTTATTTTCTAATTATAATTCATCTCATTAAAAAACTTCATGTGTTAAAGAAAATATGTAATGTCTACATTCCATTGATATATCTCAATGATCTATAAGAGATCCCTTTTTAAATCAACATTGTTGGCCTGTGCAACCTCTAAGTTGGATTCAATCATCATCCTTGCAAATCATTGTGCCCTAACCAACGTATTAATTTGAATTTAAATATTGAACTCCTGAATCTTATTTATCCACCAAAATATTCTTCTAGTGAATTCTAGTTGTACAAAGATATCCTTCACCACTGCATTAGGTACATATGCTATCACCTTTTCTCTTACCAAATAAGGCATGAATGTTCTAACAACCTTCACAAGTACACAAGCATGTGTCTAAGTGATATCATACTTTAACTCTACTACTTAGAGTGATTTACTCAAAATGGTGATATGTTCATCATACCATTCTTCACTCTTTTGCAACATAACAATGAAATTAATGTAGAAAGATGCAAATGAGAAAATGTGAAAATGTTTTCTGAAATCAAGGGATTTCAATATAGGGGCTTCTTTGATAGCTCTTTTAACTACCTGTTATGCCCTCCATACCTGTCCCAACATTTTGTGTGCAAAATGTTGGGTCCCCTCTTTTCAATTTTTTCTCTTGCCTTGCTCCTTTCCTTTTTGTTTGTTTTTCCCTCCAGGCTTTTGTTCTGTGAGGTTTTTTTTTATTTCTATTTTTGTCTGATTGTGTCTTTGGGACCCATTCCCAGAGTTTGTTCTCTCCAAAGATGGATTCCAAACTCTGGGATTCTCCTCAACTATGTCTCCTTTGGCGAGAAGGCATAGTTGCGTGGAATCCCCGGGCCCGGAGTCCAGAGGTCTACTTGTTCCAGAGTTTGCGGAAAGATACCACACTTTTTACCCTAGGGGTATAAACTGAAGTTACCTATCATTTCCACATTTACCACAATCAAAAACCTAAGGTGATTCACCATAGAAATTGAAGCAAATTCAAAGTGATTAACTATTGATTATCCTGGTTATTAGTAGCATTTAGCAGGTGGTTCGTGGTGTTTGTTCATAGTGTTTAAGGGATATCTTGTTGTAGGACTTCAGTGTTCATCCTTCCCGTATCTCTCGTGCTCTAGGTAGACCTTTGGCATTCACTCCCTGGTTTCTAGTTTTCTGGTTCTGGTTTGTTTCTGGTTTTGTTTTCTTTATGTTTTGTCTTTGCTTCTGGTTTTGTTTAGGTCCTTCATTTCTGGTTCTGCTCTCTGGGTCACCTCCTTTTGGCGGGTTGGCACTGGCAGAGGGTTGTCCACCCTCTACATAGTTGTAATTTAGGTTGGTTTCCTATGTCATTGTAATTTGTGTAGTTGTTCTATATATTATGTAAATATATGTAAATAGTGTGTATATGTTTCGGCCCTTGGCCCTAGGCCCTCTATATTCTACTATATTTTCAATGAATATACTTTTGATATCATGTCGAGCTCACCATGCCTTGACCCATGTTTTCCCCAAATCTATGAGTGTGCCTTCTCGATGGAATACCACCTACTTCAGACTCAGCTCCATGCTACTTTGAGCCATGGAAGTTTTCTCTCTCCTCCATCGAATCAGTCTTAGTGATGATCTTATTTCCCATGCGTGCATTCAAGTCCAGCCAAGTGGCTTCCACTTTGTACATGTTTAGACATTTTTCTATGTTATCTCCATAAATCCTCCTTTACTGCATGACCATGTGACATCCACATCAGCCTAGTATGGCTCATCTTTTGGCCATGTCACCCAACGGTTAGTTTTCAGACTCTGGGTCTTATGTCCCTACCTGGTTCTTGTTCCGCTAGTATCATATGTACTGGAATCCCCAGATGTTGGTCAGTTACCTCAGTTCTCATTATACGCACATCTTTCCTATGATTTGACAAACTAACCCTTGCAGCTGCGGATGTGATGGTAAGATCTCCAGACCCTGGAGTAGCATTCTATCTTATATAAATTATGATGGTCATCTTACCTTGTAGGTTGCCAACATCTAATTCATTAATCATGTTAGAGGCATCTACATCCTCTCCACCTGGGATTCTAGATCTCCCCACCATGGCAGTCACCAGGGAAGCTATCAGAACTAAGATTGAGAGGGCCCTAGAAAAGCTCCCCTTGACCATGAAGTACCTAAAGGAAAACACTGTAATGGGTTCAAAGATTGAGTTTGGTGTTTAATTGATCACCGACACCAGCGTCAGAATGTGGGCAGAAATGCAGGCCCTAGTGAAAATGATGTTTATCCAACAAATGGCCAGAGACCCATTGGCCGTCAATATTGGCAATTTTGGGATTCTGAAGGCTTCTTACTTCCTGTATTCCATGCAAGCCCCAAAACTTATTCTTACTTTGGCCACACACTAAAACTCATCCATCTGGGCCATCCTGCTTGTTGCCTCAGTTCTGACCGAGTATCCAAATCTAATGGTGTCTTTAGATGCCACAAATTTTTAGGCAGGTATGGGAATTCCCCAGTTCGATGACATGGTCATTGTCACCTGATTTGAGGTGCTGCAGGAATTGATGGCTTTGGAACAAATGGCCCAGCAATATCTAAACAACAACTGGCTCAAGATGCCAAAGAAAGACTCCAAAAGAATGAAGCTAGAAATCCCCCTATCAAAATTCAAGGAAAGCATACAGATGGAGATCATAGCATTGTGTAGGATCTTTAGACAACCCCATTCCCAGGAATTTGCAGCATGGATGTACTACTTCTTTCTTGGTATCTCTTCCGGTGACAAATACTTTGATTGGGCCGCCATCATCTCAAACCATGTGGACTCCCAACTCCTCCAGGTCACCTGGACCTCTAAATTCTATATGACATCCTACATTCTCTAGGCCCTAGCACAACAAAAACCTATCACAAATAGGCTACTCACAGTGGGTGTACTCAGGGTCGGTCCGGGCCAAAAGGCTCCCTGGGATTATTTCCCACAAATCCAATAGGAGGCTAGTTTCCTCAGCTTCTACTGAGTAAATGATGCCTTCATTTACTACAATCTCCTCATGCCTACTAGGGATGTCGGGTACCACCTCTCTAAGGAGGCATCAGATTTGGTCAGAAGTTATGGCCACTACTACATTCAGTTCTAGAATCACACTTATATTTGGGTAACAAGCTTCTCCAGGAAACCCTATTTGTTGCCCAAGCATTGTGGGAACAAAATAATTCTTTTGGAATACTGTCAGAAAATTTTGGAATTGCACACCCTCTACATGGTGAAAAAGGTAATAAATATTTCATTCCCAATCACCTGTGGGAATTATTCATGTAGTCTGACCATGGAAAGAGAGGCGGATAGTGAACTTAAAAGCTTGGGCCTAAGTGAATTCTATCTAGAGTGAAAGAACTTTGATCCGCTAGGAAAAATAGCAATGGCACTTCCTCGGGTATCAGAGCCACATGCATTTCACATGGAGGATTTTTGGGAAGATTACCAGGATTATTTTGAAGTCTAGAGCCAGCACTTCGTCTGGATGACAATGCGAATGATGTAGAGGCTGAAGCTTCAAAAATTCCCAGATGACTTCTCAGACACCAGGCCCACAATAGACCCGCAATACAAGGAAAAGGAACTAGACAAGATGGCCCTCCCTCTAGTAGACTAGAATGCCTAGGAAGGGCCAAAAATTAAAGATCTCACCTGTGACATGGTCGAATGCAGCCACGCGTATTTTAAGAAGGCATTCCCAAGGAGCACATGCAAATTTGGCCCATTTGTACATGGCTCAACTTTTGCAGCCGAAACTTCCTCACAAGTGGAGGATAGAGGAAAAAGGATAATGGGGGCCCCGTCGCAAACCCTATCTATGACCCCCATAATAGAGCAAATGCAAGAAACACTAGAGGCCTCCCAGCAAATGAAGGATAAGTTAATCACGCGGTTGGCCACCCTAGTACATATGACAAGACCTATCTACCCTCCTTCTTCCCCTTCACTAGTAGCATTGATGGTCTGAGCAACAAGGACCAAAGTGGAAGAGGATCAGGCAGCTTTGATGGATGCAGGGCCCCGTTTGATAACTAGGAGAAAGAAAAGGAAGAACTCTCAACCAAAGGTAGAACCAGAACTTGGGATGCCAACCATCCAAGAAGTACAGATCCTTTCTTCTGACTCTCCAGAGCTAGATAAAGAACCTGAGGATATCCTGGAGAACTCCCCTCCCCATGATGAATTCGATGATTTATTTGGAACTAATGAATTTGGGAACTTGGAGGGAGATATAAGGAGATTGGTTGAAGAAAACGGTGCCCAAGAGGAAACGGTGCCCCCTCTTAAAAGGAACATCCCGGAGAAGGAATTTTCCCAAAAATTGGAAACCCAGGTAGAGGGAGAAGAAGAACAAGAACAGGTGAACATGTCCGAAGTCCTAGAGATACAGGTTGAAGCAACCACAGAGAGTAGGAAAACACAAGATGAGCAACCGACATTAGTCAGGGGAACCGGACCAATAGGATCAACTATAACCCCAACTACCATGCTCCAGACACCACTTCCAAAGGCAACATTTGGTGAGGTAATCACAATGGCTCAAACATTGAATCTTGGCCCGATACCTCCACCTCCTATAGAGAACACACCAATTGAAGAAGACACTTTGGTGGAGGAGGTTAATGAAGAATAGCAGTAGGGTGGGGAACAGAACCCCAAAGAAACAAATGTTGATCCCAACAATGTTGAAGGTGCAGGCACCGGGGTAGACAACACAAGCACTATTGAGACAAATCTTGCAAGCGGATCTGAAAATACAGGAAAGGAGCCAGGAATGGCTCAAAATATTGGGGAAGCACAACAAAATCCTAGAGGGTAAGAATAAGAACATACACTGGCTGCAAAGCCACCCCTGCCACCTTAATGGTTGATAGAATCCTAGAAGAGGAAGGCCCCAACAACACCCAAGGCCCATCTCTCAATGGCACAGATGATGGCCCAAACACAGAATCCTCCCAAGGCTAAGAAGGCTCAAACACTCCACACTCTTCAGACCAGGCCGGGTGGAGATACAGTTGCGATAATCAAAACACCTTCCTCGGATGCAGATGAAGCCATGGCTAAGGCTGATGAATACTCCATCACCAAAATATCATTGGGGAAGAGAGTAAAATAGGGTGAGCTTGACCTATTGAAAGAGGTGACCAAGGCAGTGGAGGCCTGCTATGAAAAGGAGGCCTAGAAATTCAGGGCAGAGAAAGAAAAGAACACAAACCTCATGGGGTCATTGACAGAACTTGCACAACTTATTACTGCCATTTCCCCAGATGTTTCCACATTCGGGGAAACACTTCCTCAAAGTGACATAGATTCACTAAGGGCGATGAAAAGAAAGGCCCAGGCAGTTGATGAATGGGTTACAGAACAGGTAGAAAATGTCTGGCATTTCCTAGTGACCACGCTTCCAGACTTATACGCGGCCAGTAATATCTTGCACCAAGTCGAAACCACCATCTCCATCTGGGAGGGAGATATTGAAAATTATGAAGCATGGAAGGCTGAGTTGGAAGAACTCATCGGCATCAGAGAAGAAATTGTCTCTGAAGCTAGAATCTTAGGAGAGGAGTCTTTTGACTTTGTCTAAACCCAGCACTATAGACTTAACCTCACATTGGGGGCAATCAAGCAACTGGTAGGGACCTTGCATAAAAAATTCCAAGTTGTTTAGTATTCTTTTAATTTGTACAAGTCATTTATCTCAAAGGTCTCCAAAGCTGATCCCTTTAGCACTAAAACATGCACTCTGGAGGAATATGTCATGGGAAAGTTTGATGAGCTAATGGAGTCTCGGTATGGATCCCTAGAGGGAATAGATGGGGAAAAAATGACAAGGCTTACTCGCATGGTGCTTCAAACTCATGACGCGACTAAGATGGCTGCGGAATTCAAAGCAAATGTTCCAGATCTAGGCGAGCAAGTAGAGGTGGCCAAATACCGTTGGGCCGACCTGAAGGACATAGATGAAGATGGGATCACCTGACTCCTACAGACCTTCAATGATACTAAGGAACAATAAAATTCTCTAGGTTTTCGAGATTATTGTCAGGAGATGTATTTTTTATTTATTCATTCTTTAGGGAGCGTAAGCTTCTGGATACTGGAGTTCCAGATCCCACAATTTTTTATTCTTTCAGCGACCAGTGTCTCAATTCCCAAAGCTGACTGGTCACTATCGGATGGTTAATAAAGATGTCAGAAGGTAGGTAACCGCAACAAGGCACGTCATCTCAATAAGAAGGTTCTAACAGGTGGTCTTCCCAAGGTGCCACTCCAATGTAACACATGGCACATCAGAGGTAGGGATCCACTCTTCCATTTATGAGGCATGTAGCCTCGATCCCCAAGGGATCAGATTTCTTATTTTCTCCTCATGGCTCTCTTCTCAAGGCTGATTCTTCCACTCCTCCTTTCTTGTCCTATTCTTCTGATATGTCAAACCTTCTCTGTCTTGAGGTATTTTGTAATGTGGCACAGGTAGTACCAGCCACCAAAAATAGTATTATATTGTTAAGTGTAAAATAAGTTAGGTTAGTTTTAGGTCAAAACTTGTGTATAAATAATAAGTCCAACCTCATTCCAAGGGTCAGAAAAATTGATGATTTTGTAGTCCATAGCTAATAGCATTTTAGTTTTCTCACTTCTTGGTTGCAGAGCTCAATGCTCCTTAGTTTTGAGAAGCTTTTAGTAGTTAAATTCTCCCCTGGATCCACCACTATTGTACGTACCAGTGCTTGCTGGAAACATGTTAATGAAGAAGGAAGGGTTCTATCAATGATTGTTGCTAGCATTCTGATCTCTGGGTTAATGTTATTTTGTCTTCTATGTTCTTTATGTCCCTTTCTCTAATATTTTAAGTAGATTAACAACCTCCTTTTTCCTTGCTATTGATTAAATATGAGCTGATGGTTCTATATTTCCTCAGTATTTAGTGTAGCATGTTAGAGCATGGTTGATGTTTTGAACGTTTGGCATAACTATAGGTAGATGGAATATTTCTAACCTTGCAATCTTTTGAAGTTTATTTGGTGAAGTTAAGAAATTCTTGTAGGAAACCCCACTTATTTAAATCCCTAGAGAAGATGAGCCAAGATAACCAGCTATCCCCCTGAACAAAATAGTCACATTTCCCAACTAAGCTCCTGCACCATCGAGACCTGACTCTCACATGTTTGAAGGCCTGGGGAATCTCATTTCCCTGGAAAACCTTTACAGGTGAAGTTGGTCGGTACCCCAGTACCCAGTGACAACTTACATCTTTTTACAGACCCAGTCACAAAGTCCCGTCAACACTACCATAAATGCTTCAATAGCTTCAGATGTTTAGTCTATCTTTAATCCCATCTTCAAAATTTTGGAAATAGGTTTTACTATCTCAACAAAGTTAGAGATTAATATTATGAGAAAAAAATTTCTGATAAAGAAAGACTGTATGTCTTTTACTGTCTTTGGGCTTGGAATCCTATCAATTTTTCCTACTCTTTCTAGATAAATTCTAACTCCTTTAAAAACAATATGACCCAATAGTTTACCTTCAGTGACTGAAAAGTGACATTTCTTTGGATATAATGAGATACCATATTCAAGGGCCTTGAAAAACACCTTTTCCAAGTTCCTACAATGGTCTTCTTCCTACTTTGCCAATATACTACCATGATTATATTTATCAAGTCTACAAATTCTACATCCATGACCCTTCAAAAAGTAGCACATGCATTAAAAAGTCTAAAATTCATTCTTACATAAACATATGCATCCCAAAGAGTTGTGAATGTAGTCTTATATTGTTCAAATTCTTTTAATTTCACTTTATTATAACCTGAAAAAATCCTCCATCATAGACAACAATTTACATTTGGTCACCTTTTGCAATATTTCTTCCATATTTTACATTGGATAATTATCTTTTAATGATGAAATATTCATTTTTTTAAAATCCACACACAACCTTATGTATCCATTTCTTTTTTCTCATTGGTACCGAGTTTGAAACCCAAGTTGAATGTCAGATTGGTTTTATTATACCACCATCCCTGAGATTCACCAATTCCTCTTGCATTTTTAGTGCCACCACATGATTTATGGGTCTTCATTTTTTTCAAAAGGTTTAGTGTCTACTTTTAATGGGATCTGATGCTAAAATAGATCTTCCCTATATGCCTTCAAATCATCATGTGACCTTGAAAATACATGCTTATACTTCCTTAATAATGCATAAAAATATCCCTAATTTTACGAATGGTCTTTTTTCCAATGTATACTTTCTTGGGTGAATTTTCATTCCCTAAATTCACTTCCTCACGGTCTTCCATATATATATATATATATATATGTGATGACTTGATATTAGCTCTATCGTTCCCAACAAATTCCCTTTCTAGTGCTACCAAACCCTTAGAAATTTTATTTGTTTTAAAATATAAAACCTCATTTCCTAGAGAAGTGTCTCTACCATCCACTACCTCAACAAAATCATTGAATTATATCTCTTGGGATTCATACTGATCCACACACTAAATAAATTTTATCAGCTCATCATCATTAAATACGTGCACGTTACACACATTGTCAGGAATAGGAGGTCTAATTTTGACTTCAACTTTAGAAATACCAACCAATGTAATATCATCCCTTTTAAAATTAATGTGTGCAAGGATTTTTGTCATCAACTTTTTTTATCTTTCTATACATTCAATTAAAAAAATATCAAACAACTTTAGTACATCTCATACTACAAACTTATATTATTTAAGACTCTTGTTATTTGATGAGTACTTTGATCTAACCTATGAGATAATTAACTTGAGTCACCATACATAATAAAAACTTAATTCCATTCTTAATGGCCAAATTAAAACCCAACAATAAAGCTTCATACTCAGCTATGTTACTAGTGCATTCCTGCGAATAGCAGTGTTCTATACGTCATAGCAGTGGCTGCTGCTATAACCCCAACTGCTTCCACTTTTCTCTTCCCTATTATTAGATTATTGACTGGGGTAATCTCTAAAAGTGTGATGGCCCTCTCTCTTTATTATTGTAACATTTCCGAAAAATGAAGTTGACCGAGGCCCCTTTTTTCTATAATTTGCACGAGGCACCAAATGATACTAAAAATAATATTTAAAAATTCTCCCACTAGGTGTAATAAAAATCACACCCTCTCCACTACCCTAATTACTACAAGAACCATCAAAAAAAAATTTCCAAACTACTTACTAGTCATTATAAATTTTAGAAGCAATAGGATCACTATTTTTCAACTGGGGCTGAGAATGATCCATCCTAAAATTTCCTAACTCTAATTCAAAAAAAAAAATCATTGGATTGGTATCAATATGCTCAATTACTTTCTTGGTAGTGTATCTTTATTAAACTTGACCTATTTACCATTCAATAGTATATTTTCATATGAAAAGTCCAACTAAGCATTACCGCAAACTTCAGTAGTCAATTATCCTTGATAATAACATGCTATAATAAGGAGGAGTGTCTACAACTGTGATTTCTATCTTATATGTAGCTTTAGGATAAGAAAAAAACTTCAACTCCACATCCCACATGACTCCAATAATAGTTAAACCCCTATCTTACATATAATACCACTTCTCATATGTTCTATTAACCCATAAACCTAACTCCTCCATGATTCCCATAGGCATGATATTGATTTCTGCCCCTAAATCTACCATGCAATTATTTACCAATTTATTATTTATAAAAAATTCTATATAAAATGGATCTACTTGGGATAATATTTTCATCAATGTGTTCCCCAAATACACCTCAGAGATTTTCATGGCTTATCCATTAACAATATTGACTTTTTTTTTACTCTTTTCCACATCATTTTTATTCCTTCTATGATCATAAGTATTTCATAACACCACTTCTATATTCCTCAACCTTCATCAATTATAGAAAAGGAATTAATATTTTAATTTAAGAGAAAGCTTGAGAAAAATCAAATGAATGCATAATTTGCGAGAGGTCTATCCTACTAACCTCAGCTTTGGAAAACTTATTTTATTTTGTGAAAGTTTGTTATTTGGAATCATTATTTGCAGGGTTTTCATCCTTATTTTTTGTATATTTTGGAACATAGTGTTGAATATTCTTATGCAGCTTGCATCTCTCTTCATCCTTCTAAAAGTCCAAATAAATTTTTTTGTCACTTTGATTAGCTTTCATGAACATGCCACTAGGTCTTCCTTGATCTAAATTCATAGTTTTGTTCTTCAAATTGTAATTGTTTGGATTGTTCGACTGAAAATGATTTTAGAGATTTGATTTCCTCTACATATGGTCTTCTAAACCAACCTTGACTTGGACAGGATCTTGATGTACCAATCTATTAATCTCCTCTATCATTATTATCATGTTGGTTGTATTTCTTGTTTTTGCTGGTTCTCTTAGTTTCTTGTCATGCCCTCTGAAAATTTCAGGTTTTCATACTTAAACCTTGCCAAAATCACTAAAACCCTGAAAAACCCTAGTGACCAAGTGTTAAACAATGCATTTGAAACCCTATGCCATGTCTTTATATTTCATTGTTACCTTTTTTCAGTCACTTAAGACATGTTCTTTAAGTTAGGTCGCCTGATCGCGTTACCTAGAACGAATATGCTAAATGCTTTCCCGACTTCACTTTTGCCTTGTGTCGCATAGTCTCATTAAAAAACAAAATATTCCTTCAGCTTCTCAAGACTTAGCGATATCCTATTAGTCGGGTAGTCACGGGATATCTATGTTATAAACTTTAAAAAGAATGGGACCCACTGCTCAGTCGGGTGATCGCAAGAGAAGTCAAAAGGTCAAAGCAATGTTATCAGACTTCGCGATTCACTTCATGTCGCATGGTTGCTAGATCAGGCCAGGGAAAACAGTTAAGTATTTCTTCAGTCGTGTGGTCTCGAAATCAGATGACAGTTAAGGGATAACAGCCCCGATTCCGCGACTAACTATTTGATGTTACTGACTTCCTTCAGTCGGGATGTCGCCAGAACAGGGCAATGACTTAGTTTTCCAGTATGTATTAAGTGGAAAAAAGAATAGATGACATCTGTCATAAGATGAATGGTTGTCGGGAGGTCGCTTGAAGGAGAAATTGGATAAAGCGATTAAGAGACTAAGGTATGTTTTCCTTCAGTCGCAAGGTCTCCAGATGAATTAAGGGCATGCCTGATCATTCAGCGATTAAATGACAACTGTTCGATGAAGAAATTAAAGGATCTAACAGTCGTCACGTAGTCTGGAGATGAAAGTGCCCCAGGGAAAAGGTTCTCTCAACTTGGCGATTAGGTCATGTTGCAAAGTTTCCATAAACAGAGAAAGGGTACTTTTTAATGTAAAGGACAAGTTAAAGTTATCTCCCGACTCAGCGACTAAGGTTGTTGTGTAGTCTTAAGAAAGAATATGAGCATCCAGCGACTTAGCGATAACTATGAAAGGTAAAAAAGCAACGGTTTGTCGCCAAGTATGGAGAAGGAAGATGAGTTAGGGTTAACTCCATGCGATTTAGATTTCCACTTATGTCGCTTAATCGCCAGATAATCTAGGGTCAGCCAAGGTAAAGAATATGCATTGTCGCCAGGTCTGGAGATTAAAACCATGGTTAAGGAAAAGTGCTCACGACAAAGAGACTTCCTGTTGTCGTGAGGTCGCCAAATAATGAGATCTAAAATATGGCGCCATGTAGTTGACATGACAGGATGAATCACCTGCTGGCCAATCAGAGGATAGAATTTTGATTACTGTGCACAAAAGGTAGCTGAGATGTATGACAGAGGATGAATCAGATGATGCCATGTCAGCTATCTTAAACATTTGATGATTGCGCCAAAGATTCATAATTTGAAATTTGATTTCCTGTCAACTCCGTGCAACTACAGCTAGGTTTTTGAAAGCTCACAACATGGAAACTTAATGGAGGAACTGACATTTCTGAATTATGAGCTATGTACTCTGAATCAAAATGGCTATAAACATATGACTGTGCATTCATTCTTGTTCACCGTGCTTTCAAGTTTTCAAAGCTAAGTTGCTTATTTTTCAGTAAAGTGTGATATTCAAAGCAGTTGCAGTATTTCAAAGGTGATAAGAAATTTATAAAGTAGCAGAGATTTGTGCTCAGGACAGATAGTTGATATTGAAGAATTGATTTGTTTCAGTATCAGAATTTCTAAGCTATCACAAAGATGAGTAGAGCTATGAGCGTTGCTTCTACAAGTGGAGGCAGTGGAGAGGAGCAGAAAGGAAAACCTAGCTTCTCAGATGAATTTCTTCAGCTTCTGCCAGGTTCAACACAAAATAGAAAGATTGATGTTGGTGTCTTCAAAGATGAATTTATGAACATCAGAGATGCTTCAACCCCGGGCACAACAGGTTTCTCTCTTTTTTCATACTTTTATAACAATTCTAATAAACCTATCCCTTTTTCAAACCCTTGGATATCTGGTTTGGGTAGGTTATTAGTGCCTGATGTGTTTCTAGATGTTGACCTATTTCTGGACCTAGCAAACCATTATGATGCCCTTACAAAGACCATCAAAAGAGAGGATGGCACTGCCTTGCTGATACTGAATAGGAATTCTTTCATGCAAGCATTTGGTTTATTCAGCACCATGTCTACCAAAATTGACATGAAGAAGCAGGAAAAAAGGTATAGTACTAAGCCTGGTGTGGCGAGAATATTGTTGAAGAAGCACATGCCGACAGAATTAAGAGATTATGTAGGTCCTAAGGCTGAACCTTACCCATATTTCTACAAGGACCTGCACTTTTATATCAAGTACAATGCTTATGCCCTCTGTAGAGTATTAGGAATAGATGGAGATGTAGAGAGAATAGGTCATGGTATCCTAATGATGGTCTTGGACCTACAAGAGGTGCATTCAAGCACCAGTTATGACTATATTCAGCATATAATTGATGAGATGCACGAGGGTTTTATTGCAACTCAGAAG
>MU224425.1:263687-286225 GCA_018584345.1 Thuja plicata
ATTTGCTTATTCTCATAGAAGACTTAAATGCAGACTCTAAGTTTGGTAAGACACTATTATCAAAGTTATTCATCTCAAATGAAATCAGTCTACCAATCAAACTATCAAGAGTAACTATATTGTTTGCTACTGCTCTCATTTCATGAATAGTAGAAACTCTAATAGCATATACAGGTAATAAGGTTCTTAAGATTTTACTTACCGTTGTCTCCTCTTCAAGTGTACCTCCAACACCTCGTATAGAATTGACTAATTATTTTATTCTTGTGTTGTACTATGTGATGTTTTCTCCTTCTTTCATTCTGAGATCATCAAATTTTCCTCTAAGGCTTTCTGCCTTGGCTCGCAGAACATTTGCATCACCGCCATGTACAAGCTTTAGTTTGTCCCACATTTTCTTTGCAGTTGTGCAATCTTTGACATATTCAAATTCAGCATTGGAGAGAGAGGAAGAAATCTCTATGACCATGTAGTTGTGCTCATGCTTCACTCTCAATTGATCTACTATTAATGGTCCTATGGGAAACACATACTCAGTATCTAAGTATTGAGTAACATCATTACCAATACCTGATAAGTGGAGTCTTATCCTGCTTTGCCATGAAGCAAAGTTGTCTTTGTTCAACTTGGGCACATCTTGTCTATTCATCTTCTGATCTTTACTTAGGTCTTGAAACCTTCCTTCTAAGCACACAAGCTCTAATACCAATAATTAGTAATAACTGAGAGTGGGGGTGAATCAGTGGCCTCAAAAATTTATCCTTTAAACTTTAACCACCAATCAAATGAATCTCAGATTATTAAGTCCCTACAAGATGCATGCCTTGAAATACTTATAATAATTAACTGTCTGTCGGTTTACCTTGTCTGTCCTTATTCTCCTTGATAACTAATATGCAGTAAAACTTATTTACTGATACTCAGTAAATATGCAGAGTATACCAATCAATCCAAAAATGCATATGTGAAATGTAAAACAATAAAGTAATAAAACATACACACATAACACATGGATTTTAACGTGGAAACCCTATTAAGAGAAAAACCACTAGGACCAGTACCCCAAATTTTCACTCTTCTGAAGTGATCCCTGTTAGGAGCCAACCCTGTTAAAGGTTACAAACACACTGTTAAGTGTGACCTTGTTAGAGGATTTTAAATAATATAATGTCACTTGATATTTTGCATGTATATGCTACCAATATTGATCAACCTCTCTAGGCACAATAGGTATCTAGCATATCTAGTGCTACCTAACTGCATCAGCCTCCTTCTTAGACTGTGTGTCGGTATCGGGCACTCAATTCTATCTTCATGACAATATTTTTGGCAATCTCTTAGGATATACCTCAAATGTAGAAGACTGTTAAGTCCTTCTCTGTTAAGAGACTTAATGCTTCAATGGTTAAACTAAAACACAATGACCTGTTTCTAATGCAACTTGAATTGCAGATTTTTAGATCTATTTAAGTACATTACCTCTCTGATCAATGTATTAATTCAATTCTTTTTGCTCCACACTTTCTGCTCTGTGATGTTGTGCTTCACTGTTTGTTGGTGTCCGCAGAATTCATTAGCTCTTCTTCAGCTTGATTGATCAGGACTGTATGAAGTTATCCTTCATCATTTTCTCTTCAGCATCCTCTTTCTATTCACTCCCCTTCCCATGTATGTGAATTCTTGTTATTATAGAAATGAATTATGCTTTTCTCTTATATAGACATGATGTTCCTTAATTCTTGATGCTTCATTCTTGATTCTTGATTCTTGGCGTGAAAAACAATCCACCCAATTGATTTATAGCTTTAACTCCTGATTTATCTTGTATTTATCTTCTTGCCAACTGTACAAATCTTCTTTAAATAAATTACTCAACTCTAGTCTAATAAAACAAATAAAACAACCAGTTAAGTCTATCCTTAAGCTCTACCAGCTAGATATTTTGTCATTTTCTGAACTCTCTATTATGTCATTCAACTCTACAGTTAGTCATCGGTGATAACTGCTAGTTCGGCCAGTGTGACTCCAGTCAGCTTCGGGATCTCCATCCATCGGGCATCATTGGATTTTTCTCATCAGGAAACTCTATTTTCAGCTCATCAGGCATCCTATGTTTCTTCTTCATCGGGCAACACTTTCTTATGCTCGTTGGGTATCACTATGAATTTTTTTCTTTGCCTTTACCAATGGTGTGCACTCCATCGATGTTGTCTGTCACTTAGTGAATACTTTACTTTTATGCATTGCTGAAAGCATAACCTTTATTCCATTGATTCTCTGAATTCTTTGGCATTATGTACATGACCATACACATGATATCAAGTTGACATCAATGACAATACAAACCATTAACTAATTTAATGCCTTGCATTATCTTCAACTTAACATTATCAAACATTCAATCAGTTACATGTCATCATCACAGAGTAGAAATGTGTGGAGCAAAGGTATTGGATTGATTATATTGATCATAGAGGTAATGCACTTACAATAGATCTAAAAATATGCAATTCAAGTTGTATGTGTGAACAGATCACTTTACTGTTTCAATTTATCCATTGAAGCATCAAGTCTCTTAACCGAGCAGGACTTAACAGTCTTCTATAATTGAGATACATCCCAAGGAGTATCAAAAAATTTGATCATACAAAGTAGCATTGGATATGCCCAATACCTATTGATAGGCCAAGTGAATGTTCGGTCAAGGATGGTAGCATTAGATGCCAGATACTATGTGACAAACTATCTATTTAAATCCTCTAACAAGGTCACACCTAACCATGTGTTTGTAACCTTTAACAGGGTTGGCTCTCAACCGAGCTCACTTCAAAACAGTGAAAATTTGGGGTACCGCTCCCAGTGGTTTTTCCCTTAACAGAGTTTCCACATTAAAAATTCATGTGTTATGTGTTTATGATTCATTTCTTTATAGTTTTTTATTTCACATAGTTAACTCTGGATTGATCAATATAGTATGTTTATTTACTATGTTTTGGTAAATAGAAAATTGCTTATCGGTAAACATAGAGTAGAAGGTTTTACAAAGCATTTTGAAAAGTAGTAATTTGATGTAAGTATTTGGAGGCATTCATCTTGAAGGACTAAAGATAACTATAGGCATAATTTGCGGTTATAAGTTTTAAGGGTTGATTTAAGGATTAATTTTTGAGGCCATGGATTCACCCCCCCCTTTCTCAGTTATTACTAGAAATTGGTATCAGAGCTTGTGTTATTACAAGTAAGGTTTCAAGACCTAAGATAAAGATCACAAGATGACCAGACGACATGTGCCCAAGCTGAACAAAGACAATTTTGCTTCATGGCAAAGCAGAATAAGTCTCCACTTATCAGGTATTGGAAATGATGTTACTCACTACTTAGATATTGAATATGTGTTGCCCATAGGAGCACCCACAATTGAACAAATGAGAGATAAGCATGAACACAACTTCATGATGATAGAGCTTTCTTCCTCACTCTCCGATGCTAAATTTGAAGATGTCAAAACTTGCAAAATTACAAAATAGATGTGGGATAAATTGAAGCTTGTACATGGTGGTGACAAGAATGTTTTGAGAGCCAAGGCAGAAAGCCTTAGAGGAAAATTTGATGATCTCAGAATGAAAGAAGGTGTAAACATCACATAGTACATCACAAGAATCAAAGAGGTAGTCAATGCTATCCAAGGAGTTGGAGGTGTACTAGAAGAAGATACAGTGGTAAGTAAAATCCTAAGAACCTTACTGCCTACTTATGCTATTAGAGTATCTTCCATACAAGAAATGAGAGCATTAGAAAATAACAATGTTACTCTAGATAGTTTGATTGGAAGATTGATTTCATTTGAGATGAACAACTTTGATAATAGTATCTTACCAAACATAGAGTCTGCATTCAACTCTTCTATGAGAATAAGTAAATCAAGTCATAAACACGCTATGAGAAAAGATAGTGATAGTGAAAGTGAAGAAGAAGATCTTGATGAAATTGAAGCACTTATGGATATAAGAATGTAGAGAGGTAAAGGTAAATTACCACTTGTGTGTTTTAAATTTAAAGCGATTGGACACTTTGTTGCAAGATGTCCTAACAAAATAAAAGATGACAGAAGTAATGATAGGTCATTTGAAAAGAAGTATGACAGAGGTGATTACAGAAGTAACTAACAATCACAAAGAAGAGATATCTGATACTACAAAGACAAAGGAAAGAAGGCCAGTTACATAGCTAAATGCAAAGATGAAGATACTGACACTGAATCCGATGAAGACATCAAGATGGTGTTTGTGGCAGTAAAAGATGATTTAGATGAAGATGAAGAAAGGTATGTAGAAATTGCACTCATATCTATAGTTAGCAAGAATGATATTTGGATCATAGATAGTGGTTACACTCACCACATGACCGGTGAAAAAGAAAATTTTAATACTTTTGAGTATTATAATGGTGGTTCAGTAAGAATGGGTAATGATGCACCTTTTATAGTTGAAGGTAGAGGAACCATAATGTTGAATAACCTGATAAAATGTGAAAATTCTTATTGGGTGAAAGGATTGAATTATAATCTATTGAGTGTTTCTCAGTTGAATAATTTAGGTAACAGAGTAGAATTTGAAAATAAGAAGGCAAAGATCTTCAATAAAATAGGAAATCTGATTGGTACCGGTGAGCAGACAAAAAGTAACTTATTCTATCTAAATGATACTAACACCACTTGTTTGATGGATAGAAACAAAGACATATGGTTGTGGCACAAAAGGTTTTGTCATGTAAACTTTGACAACATGATAAAAATAATCAAAAAGAGAAATTTCAGAGGCTTACCGACGATGACCAATCCCGACAACATCATGTGCAAAAATTGTCAAAAAGGTAAGATGACAAATTCTAGTTTCAAAAGCAAAACCCATACATCTGATGCAATTCTAGAATTAGTCCATACTGATCTATGTGGACCCATGAGGACAAAGAGCTACTATGGAGATAGGTATTTTATTCTCTGTGTTAATGATTTCTCTAGAATGATGACAGTTGTGTTTCTAAAAGATAAATTAGAAGCATTCAAGATGTTTAAATGGTACAAAGCAATGGTAGAAAAATAGAGTGGTAAGGAATTAAAATTATTGAGATTAGATAGAGGAGGGGAATTTATTTCAGATGAATTCACTAACTTTTGCAATGAGAATGGTATCAAAAGACAAGTCTCTACACCGAGAACACCACAACAAAATGGAATTGTTGAAAGAAGGAACATATCCATAGTTGATTGTGCAAGGACACTGATGGTAGAGAAAGGCATCACCCAAATATTCTGGAGGGAATTTTTCAGTACTATTGTTTATACATTGAACATAGTACAATTGAAGAAAGACACCAAGAAGATACCTTATGAGCTTTGGTATGGTCACACACCCAATGTAAGTTACTTCAAGATCTTTGGTAGTCAATTTTATATCTTAAAAGATGATAGAAATGGAAAGCTTGACTGCAAAAGTGATGAGGGAATCTTTCTAGGGTATTCCACCAAGAGAAAAGCTTATAAATGTCTCAATAAATCCTCTAACAAAATTATTGAAAGTGCAAATGTAAAGATAGATGAATTTGCAGAGAAGAATGAAAAGGAAAGCACAAAACAACCAAAGGACTACAATAGGTTTGCTTACAATAAAGAACCTAACACTCTACCTGACCAACAATTTAGAGTTCCCGAACAATAGATCATTGCACCTGAGCATCAGGCTACAAATACCAACAATCAGGATATTGCTCAAGATGATGTATCAAGTGATGGAGAACAAAATGAAGGACACGGTGATGATCAAGATGATAGACAAAGAGTTGAACCTATACTTGCAAGATATCTCAGAAGGAACCATCCATAGAACCAGATCATTAGAGACAAGAAGGCTGGTATGAGAACCAAAAGTAAGTCTCTAAACACAAGATGTCTAATTTGTGATTTTGAGCCTAAATCTGTCAATGTTGCACTTGATAATAATGAAAGGATTACTTCTATGAATGAGGAGATTGAGAAGATTGAGAAAAACAAGACATGGACACTTGTACCGAGACCAAATGACAAGAATGTCATTGGTACAAAATGTATATTCAGAAATACACTGAATGAGAATGGAGAATTCACCAGAAATAAAGCAAGACTAGTATGGAAGGGGTATGCACAAGAAGAATGGATTGACTATGGAGAGACCTTTGTACCCATTTCTAGGCTAGAAGGAGTGAGAATATTAATTTCTTATGCTGCATATAAAGGCTTCAAGGTGTACCAAATGGATGTCAAGTCTGCATTCCTAAATGGAATACTTGAGGAAGAGGTATACATTGAGAAACCAGAAGGGTTTATTGATCCAGACAAGAGGAACATGGTATGTAGACTACACAAGACCTTGTATGGATTGAAAAAAGCACCCTGAGCCTGCTATGAAAGACTTCAGTCCTATCTCATAAGTATTGGATTTGTAAGAAATAGTGAAAATAGTAATCTTTATTTGAAGGAAGATACTGATGCTACCATTTTTATTGCTGAGATATTTGTTGATGACATCATATTCAGAGGCAATGATATGCTATGAAAATCATTTGCAAATGAAATGAGCAAAGATTTTGAGATGTCTATGTTTGGAGAGATCAAGTTCTTTCTTTGTCTACAGATCTTGCAACAAGATGAAGGCATTTTCATCACACAATCCAAGTACATTAAGGAAGTGCTGAAAAAATTCAAGACGGAAGATTCCAAACTAGTTGGAACACTGATGGAAACTGGATGCAAACTAACAAAAGAGGACAAGTCAACAGAGGTAAATCAGACTTTGTACAGATCAATGATTGACAAACTCATGTATGTTGTACATACTAGACCAGATATTGCACATGCAGTAGGAATAGTTGCAATATTTTTTGCTAATCCCAGAGAATCACATATGATTGTTATGAAAAGAATCCTAAGATATCTAAAGAATACTGAGGAATATGGCTTATGGTATAGAAGAGAAGGCAAATTTGAACTTAAGGTCTTTACCCATGTTGATTGGGCTGGAAACATTGATGACCGAAAGAGCACAACTAGAGGAGCATTCTTTATGGGTGACAGACTTGTCACATAGATCAGAAAGAAGCAAGGATGCATCTCTCATTCTATAGTAGAAGCAGACTATGTTGTTGCTGCTACAAACTACTCAAATATTACATGGATCAAACAGTTACTGGAAGGTATGCATATGCAAATTCTTGAACCAGTAATTATCTACTGTGATAATACCAATGCAATAAAAATTTCCAAGAACCCATTCATGCATGCTAAAACAAAGCATATTGCCATCAAGTATCATTATTTGAGAAAACAAGTCTAAGAAAAGGAGGTGATACTTGAGTATGTGCAATCAAAGGAACAATTAGCTGATATCTTCACCAAGCCACTGCCCAAGGATGCATTTGAGTACTTGAGGAAAAGACTAGGGGTTAGACCCTTGTCTACTGGTCAGTAAGATGACTAGAAGGTTGCATCAGCCTGCATATTATCAGAATATCATTCATGTTGATGCAAGAAGAGAAATGGAATTCAAAGATACATCTATACGCAACAGGGTATTTATCTACTCTGAGCACCAGAATTGTTGTACTACCAATGGATTGGGAAATTTAAGGAGTATATTATGGATGGAAAGGATCACTTGACATTAATGTAAAAAAAAATTGTTTGGCATTGATGTCAAAGGGAGAGATTATATCCATTATCACATCAAGGAGAGATTATAGCATCAGGGAGAAATTATATCCATCACAATATCCAAAGGAAAAGATATAACCAGAAAGGGAGAATAAATACAAAGGGAGAGATTGTTGACAAGAGACATCGATAGAAAAGAGAACAGTCAAAGTGAGAGAATTTGACACAGGGAGAGAACACATCACATTAGAAAAAGAAAGATTTTACATCTATCTAGTGAAGGGATTAAAGACAGAAAGAAAGCTGCAAAAATCAAATCCAAGCTATCTGAGCTTACCGAGGACCAGATATTTGTATCGGTTATAGTACTTAAGATTGGTAGTTTGATGAACTTCAATTGTTATATTTCATATTTTATTAGTAATAATATAGTGTGATAATATAGTATGTTGTCATCAATGCCAAACGGAGAGATTGATGAGCTATAACTGATTGAATGTTTGAAGATGTTAAGTTGATGATCATGCAAGGCATTAAATCAGTTAATGTATTTATTTTCCTTGATGTCAACATGATATAATATGTATGGTCATACTGCTAAAGAATTCAAAGAACCATTGAATCAAAGGCTATGCCATCAGTAATGCATAAAAGTCAAGTATTCACAAAGTGATTGTATACACCGACAGACAAAGTAAAAGAGAAAAGTCACAATGTTACCCGATGAACAAATGCACAGCATTACCAATGAGAAAATTCATAGTGTTTCTCAATGAGAAAAGCACAGTGTAACCCAATGGAGAGAATTATAGTGTTGCCCAACAGATAAGTAAAGGACAGAGATCCTAATGACAACTTAAGTCACACTGACAGAACAGTCAGTTATCACCGACGACTAACTGAAGTATTGACTGACATAATAGAAAGTTCACAAATGACAAAATGCTTAGCTATCAAGAGATAAATAATAGACTTAACTAATACTTATCACTTTTTTAATCGATAAGATAAAGCTAGAGATAAGTAAAAGGTTTAAAGTTGCTTTGTCTAGTTGGAAAGAAGATCTCTACGAGATAAAACTGGATTTTTGCTTTAAATCTAAGTGGCAAGAGTTGTGGATCATACCAAGATCAAGAAAGCCAAGAAATGGTGAAATCATGCCTATATAGAGACAACCTAATTCATTACAAAATTGGGGGAGAAGAGAAGTGATAAGAGAAAAGATGTTGAAGAGGTTCTGAAGGAGAAGAAAGTCTTCATTCAAACCTTATCAACAAGCTAAGGAAAGAGCTAGATTTTGCAGACACCAAAAAATAGTGAAACAACATCACAGAGCATAACAGTGTGGAGCATAGGTATTGAATTGATTATATTGATCATAGAGGTAATGCACTTACAATAGATCTAAAAATATGCAATTCAAGTTGTATGTGTGAACAGATCACTTTACTGTTTTAGTTTAACCATTGAAGCATCAAGTCTCTTAAATGAGCAGGACTTAACAGTCTTCTATAATTTAGATACATCCCAAGGAGTATCAAAAAGTTTGATCATACAAAGTAGCATTGGATATGCCCGATACCTATTGATAGGACAAGTGAGTGTTTGATAAAGGATGGTAGCATTAGATGCCAGATACTAAGTGACAAACTATATATTTAAATCCTCTAACAAGGTCACACCTAACAGTGTGTTTGTAACCTTTAATAGGGTTGGCTCTTAGCCGAGCTCACTTCAAAAGAGTGAAAATTTGGGGTACCGGTCCTAGTGGTTTTTCCCTTAACATGGTTTCCATGTTAAACTCTGGATTGATCGGTATACTCTGTTTATTTATTATCTTTTGGTAAATAGAAAACTTTTTATCGGTAAACATACAGTAGAAGGTTTTACAAAGCATTCCGACAAGTAGTAATTTGATATAAGTATTTGGAGGCATTCATCTTGAAGGACTAAAGATAACTAGAGGCATAATTTGTGGTTATAAGTTTTAAGGGTTGATTTAAGGATTAATTTTTGAGGCCATTGATTCAACCTCCCCCCCCTCTTAGTTATTACTAACAACCAGAGGTAGGGCATTATCTAGACGTTGATATGTCTTGACTTGATCGCCAACGTGTACGCCATCCTCGTAGCCCGTCATCGCTCTCCAAACGCTTAATAACTCTTCCTTCCACTCCTAGATCTCCAAAAGCTCAATGTGCACAATGATTTAAAAATGACCCCCAAATCCTTTTTATACTCCCCCAACCCACATTGATGGATTTTCACACCTTGCACTTCTATTGGTCACGATGTTTTTCACCTTCTTGAGTCCATAACTTTCATGTATGACCTTCATTTTCTGATTCGTAAGTTGCATTGCGATCCTAGTCATGATATCAACCAAATGAGATACCCATCACATTATTAACTAGTTACTGATGCTTTTTCATAGGGGCATACCGGGGCATATTTTTTATCAAATATTCTTTGAAATAACGCTTGAAAATACATTATAATAAAGATTGGAAAAATGTAGACACTTAAAAAATGACTAGATGCTCTAAACGCAATGAATTTACTAACATTAATCTTTAATTTATTTAATAATCTTTAGTATTTAAATAAAGTATCTTTCTACCATATTCTAAATCAAAATTCATCATTTCTCTTTAATTTCATAATTAAGTTATTTTAATTAATTACTTAATTATTAAAGTGTCTAATCAACTATTTCATCAATTGTTCATCTATAAAGTAATGAAATAATTAACGTTATTTAATTATTCCCTATGTCATTATATTTAATTAAATAATTATATTATTTAATTAGTACTTCTTATTATTATATTTATGTAATAATTAAATCAATTTCCCTCTCATTATTAAATAAATAATAGTATTTAATTAAACTAATTATTCCTCTAAAAATAAATAATAAGTAATTATTTATTTATTTATCTCAACATGTACAAATAAACAAATTCTTTTATTTATTTAATCATATTTATCCTTCCAATTATTAGTTTTAGTTAAATTCTCAATCAACTCTCCCTGACTCATCAATCAAATCAGTTATCTATATAATCTATCTAGTCTTATATTCCACCTCACCAGTTAAGTCTTCAATCAAATCACTCAACTCTCCAATCTATCCTCTTTACAGATCAATCTATTCTGTTGATAGACAAAAAATTGAGTTCAACTCTCACTCACTCTAAGTTTAACTCTTCAATCACATGCAATCAGTCCCACCAATCGTGGAATCTTCATTGAAACCCTAAAAATGTTATAAATAGAGAGCTAATTCTCTTAATGTGTTAACTATAATTGCTTTGAATTATTATGTTGGTACATATAATACTTATTTCTAAGAGCCCACATTGCATAGAGAAGGTGAATAACTAAGGAGGACTTTTGGTTTGCATGTTCATGTATTTTTGAATTGATTTCATTATGATTGAATGATTATGCATGTTTATTTGCTTCCTCTTTCGATTTTAGGAATACTAACTACCTAACATATCTCTTTGTGGTTGAGATTTTTATGTTATTGCATGTCTTATAGATCCTTGAAAACCTCATTACACTTGTATATAAGTATAGTTTTTTCTTTGGGAAAAGGATGAGCGTTAGTGAAAGAGTTGTGAGAAAAAATAGTCGAGATATATTTGCAGAGTTTCAAAAGAGTAGAGTTTAGTGATAGTGGAAGAGAAGAAAAGGAAGCAATAATGTGATGCTAAGGTTGACAATGTTGTGTAGATTAGCTACATTATTAGTAGAATCGCTCTTTATCTATTGTTATGAGTTGTATGTATATTGTCCCTAGGATAGTAAGTCTTGGGTGTAAAAGATCTTTGCAGTATCTTTCTACTTTGGGAGTGGGCCTTTCTTTGCAAGTCTGGAGTAGTAAGCTCCTATCTGTATTCATTTTTGTATTGGTAGTGATCCTCTAGTTGCAAGTTCAGAGAAGTGAGATCCTACCATCTTTTGTAATTAGAATAAATACATTAGTGAATTATCTTTGTGGTTTTTCCTAGTTTGGGTTTTTCATGTATAAAATCTTGGTGTTCATATGTTGTTGATTTTGTTCATTATTTTCTTAAATTCTCATCTAGTGAATATTGAATTTAGTTTTTTACTCAAGTGTGATTTTAGTTTATGTTGATTCACCCCCCTCCCAGCAACCAGAGTGTGTTCAACCATTTATATCATAGCATGGTTCCTCTTGAAGAAGCTTCACTGCTTGACGCATATCCAGGATGGTGCATAACTTAAAATTCTAGGATCCAATATTTGATGGCACTAAATTTCATTTTGGAATGAAAATATGGAAGTGTATAAGGAAACATTACATAATATTATTTGGGAGGTTATTCAAATTGGTTTCTATACTCCCTTTGGAAGAATCTTGACTACTAATGAAGTAAGACAAAAGGAAGCTAATGTGAAAGATGGAGCAATTATTTTCAATAGTTTACATGACAGAGAATTTGAGAAGGGGAAAGGTTTAAAAGGTGCTAAGGAGATATGAGATAAGTTTTTGATATAGGTAAATACATGTTTTGAATGGACCCCAAAACTAGTTATAGTAAATACAGGTTTTGAGATATGGGATAAGTTATTATTGGTATATGAAGGAGATTTAAAGACAAAACAAGCAAGACTAATGAATCTAAATTAGAAGTATGAGGTTTTAAGAAAGGAAAAAGACAAGATTTTAGAAAGCTATATATACAGAGTCATAGATGTTGCTAATGGAATTGGAGCTTCGAGTGGACATCTGAAAGACATATATGTTATACTTAAGATACTATTAATCCTTTTGAAGGAGTTCATAACAATGGATTTTTTAATAAGGGAGAGAAATGATCTGAGTTAGTATTTAATTGATCAACTTATTGGTTCACTTTTTGCATTTGAGATTGCATAATTTGAAAGGGAAAGATAGAGAGAGACTGCATTCACAGTTATTGAAGATGTTGAACTTGAGACATGCAATATGTGAGAGGAATCTAAGGAATATCTTTCAAGAAGATTCAAGCAAGGCACTGGTAGATACAAATGTAAGTTACCTCTTAAGTGCTTTAATTGTGGAAGTATAGGGTATTTTGTTAATGATTTCAAGTATAAGGAATATAATAGTGAATCAGAAGATGATGATAGAAAAGGCCATCAAAAGAAAGGTGATTTCAGGAAGAGGATAAATTTCAAAGGCAAGAGTAAAAAGAGCTTTTTTCCATGAAATAATAATTTTATAAAGATGAGGATACTACTGAAACAATTAAGGAATATTTGTTTCTAGCTATGTCACAAAAGAAAGAGGATATCACATTGCATGCTAAAGTTGCAGGTGCATGGATTCTAGATTCATGATATTCAAATAATATGAAAAGAGACTAGATAAGATTTATCAAGTTTGAAGAATTTGATGGTGGAGATATCAAATTTTTAGGAGAAGGAAGTGCACAAATCAAAGAAATTGGAGCCATTTTAATTGATGGTAAGCATAGAAATGATGATGTTTATTATGTTGAGGGTTTGAAACATAATTTATTAAGGGTTACTGAAATGTGTAAGAAAGGTTATGAAGTTTTGTTCAAAAGTGATGGTTGTGTTATAAAAAAGAAACTGACTGGTAAAAGTGTTGTTGAAGGTTTTAGGATTGCTGGGAATATATATTATATTGAAGATAAATGTAAGAATATGTGTTTTCTAACTCAATACAATAGAATATAGGGAGATGAAGTTGAGATGAAACTCAATGAACACAAAGTGGATTTCACATTACTAAAGAAAAGCGAGGAGAGAAATGATGAATCATAAATTATAGTGGGAATTGAATGTGTTTTAGTAGACCAGAAGAAAGAAGATGAAAAAAAGGATTCGGTACACCAGAATGAAATAGAAGAAAAAAATAATATGGTATATCAAATGCATGAAAAATACAGAAAATGGAAAGGGGCTAATGAATTGGAGACCTTCTCCTATTCTTTCCAGGTACTTATTTTTTAATAGATTATATTTTTCATGCAATAAAATAGGGCACATAGCTAATGAATTTATAAGTTTTAAAATGAGTTATATTTTTAATGGAAGATGCTATCATTTCAATAAGTTAGGGTATAAGGCAATTCAATGCATAAATTTGAGTGAGTTTTTAAGAATGTTAGTAGAGTGAATAAGACTATTAATGTTAATAATTTCAATGGATACTATTATGCTTGTAATGTATATGAACACAAAAAGGTTGAATGTAGTATAAATATCAATGTCATAAATAATGGAACTGAAAAAGTGAAAAAGGATGGTTTGGTTTTCTATAAATGTAATTTTTTAGGACATATTGCAATGTTATGCAAGGATGGTTTGGTTTTCTATAAATGAAACATAACAAGACATATTGTGAGGTTCTACAATAATATGAAAAAATAGGATGATTGTTCAATGATTGCAGAGGAATCAAACGAAAGGAACAAGATATATTTGATGTGGAACCAAAAATGAGCTTCTAATGGTGGTCTAACATCCATTCTAGATGTTGTTTCTTCCTATGTTAAATGACTCAGATTGTAGGGTTTGAGGGGGATTTTTCATATGAATATTTTTTCCCCCCAGAGGTTGGATGCTAAGTATCTTCTCAACATGGCAATAAAGAGTGAAGGATTTTCTAGAGGTAAGATTTTTATTTTGTGATCCAAAAAGGTGATTGTATGGTTCTATAAATAATACATTAATTGTTTTGTTGTATCAGAGATTGTTCATGCTAAGTTGTATTCAAATATGGATTGGAGAAGTGTTATGGATTTGGATAAATTAGATAACATTATTGTTGATTGTAGAAGATTCTTTGATAATTTGAAGGATAGTATGAGTCTATGGAACTTATTTTATCCTATGGACATTAATTGTTTCTATGTTAATAAGAATTGTTGCTATGTAAAGGAGGTAGAGTCTTTTTTTTTTACAACTATGTTGTCCTATAAGACTAATGAGGAAGAATGTATGTGCATTGTTGAGACTCTTAAAGATACTAATCCTGTAAGTATTGAAGTTGTGGTAGAATTTTTTGTTGCTGCCACTAAAGGGAAAGACAAAGGTAAGGGGAAAAGTATGAGAAAGATGCTTACAAAGGTCTTGTCCTTTGGAAATCAAGATAAGGAAGATGGATGTTTTTAGAGTGTTTTTTGCTCTGGTGATTTTTTCCAATGACAATAAAGAGTAATAATAGGGAAGTGTTGATGCACAAGTTGTTGGTGAGGATCGTGTTGCTTCTCTAATCTCATCAAAAGAAGATGATTTGTTAGTTTAAAATATTCTTATTATGATGAGTCTGTATGAAGAACTCAAGATAGCTATAGATATGTCCCATCATATTATCATGATACTTTTGAGTTTCTCCAAGAGAAGCTTGGGGTTTTTTCTCCACCTTGTAGCTTAGTGCATCAGAGTGGTGCATCTATCTAGGGGGGCTTTTAGTATTTTCCTTTTCTAGACTAATGCTAGTGGCTTTTATTAGAGTTGTGCAGTGGTGAGTATGTTTTTGGCCTTTTTCCTTGATGAAAAAGGGGGAGATTATTGGAAATATATGTTTGGTTGTCTATTATCATTGATGCCAAACATTGTGATCCAGAGGTGTTTGTATTTTATCAAACATTGTGGTCAGGAAGTCTACTATATTTGGAGAAGTAAGATTGGGTATTGGGCATGTTAGTACTACTAAATCTATATAAAATTGGAAGACAAGTATGTTTTTAAGTGTTATAGATTAGTGGAATACATTTATGTATTCAATGGAAGACAAGTATGTATTCAATGTTACATAACAATGGAAGATAGGTTTTATTAAATGAAAGAAAAGTATGTATTCAGTGCTACAGAATAGTGGAAGACATGGATGTATTATGGAGATTATTTTTAGTGCTTCAAATTTATTTTCTTAGGTCCAAAAGTCATTGGTTCTATATGGATGTCAGTGGTTTATTGAAAGAGTTATGTAGTTGAAGATAATAGGTATTCGGTTGTATTTTCTAGAAGGTTTCTTTTTTAGAAATCAATGTTCAAGATATGAAGATTTGATTTGAATTGTATTTAGGTTTTAGTCTTGGTTGTGTTATTTTCTTGCGATTTGGAAATTATTTCTGGTGCTCCAAAAACAGTGTCTTCAAGTGTTCTACTTAAGATTAGTTCTTGGTCTGGTCAAGAAATGTATTGTGATGGTTTCTGATGTGGATTGTTGGAAAGTGACATGACTTCTAATATGGCGTGTGGATATTACCATGGCATGTGGAGGTCCAAATTTAGTTGAAAGGTTAAGTGGATCTTTACGTAGCATGTCTACATATTTAAGTTTGCTATGGAATGTGTTTCAGTAATCACGGATCTAGTATTGGGCTATGTATAATGTGTTCATGGTCCTTCTCTCTCTTGGTGTGGATCATGTTTCATGTTTTTGGTCTGGGTATTATATTTAATGTTTATCTCTTATCTGGATGGGTTCATGCTACGTGTGACCTATGCATTTAATGTTTATCTCTTATCTAGTTGGGTCCATTCTATGTTTTGTTAGATGTTTCTGGCATGAGACCTTATTATATTTTGTTGTTTTCATGTCCAACTTGTAGCTTAATTGTAATATCCTTTTGGCATGGTTGACCTTGTTGTAAACTGTAATGATCTATCTTTTATATAAGTATAGTTTGTTCTTTGGGAAAAAAATGAGTGTAAGTGAGAGAGTTGTGGGCAAACTAGTGGGCATCTATTTGTAGAGTTTCAGAAGAGTGAAGTTTGGTGATAATGGCAGAGAAGAAAAGATAGTAACAATGTGCTGCTAAGGTTGATAGTGTTCTGTAAATAAGATGCATTATCAGGAGAATCTCCCTTTATATATTGTGAAGATTTATGTGTAGATTATCCCTAGGAAAGTGAGTTTTTTTTGTACAAGTTCTTTGCAGATTCTTGCTACTTTGGTAGTGAGCCTTTATTTGCAAGTTCAGAGCAATGATATTCTTTATGTATTCATTGTTGTATTGGCATTGAGCCTCTGGTTGCAAATCCGGACTAGTGAGATCCTAACATATTTTGTAATTAGACTATATACATCAGTGAATTATCTTTCTGGGAAAGTGCTCATTGTGGTTTTTATCGGTTTGGGTTTTCCACATATAAAATCTTGGTGTTCATGTTTTGTTGGTTCTGTTCATTATTTGCTTAAATTTTCATCTAGTGAATATTGAAGTTATTTGTTTAATCAAATGTGATTTTTTTTCAATTTTGATTCACCCTCCCCTCTCAACATCCAGAGTGTGTTCAACACCCCTTTTATTTGAGAGCATTTTTTGGGTTTTAGATGTTTGAGGTACACTTTCTGAAAAACCTTTAATACCAATCACTAATTTTGAAGTTGGGAGAGGAATTGGACTATTTTTATTCTTTCCAGACCACCTTTGATTCATCTTATCTTTTTTTCATATGAATATTTAGATGCCCTTGATGCAAAGATATTTTTCCAAAAATGTGAGGGGAAACCCTGATGCTTAAATATCTTGTACTTAATCATTCTGACGTGTAATTTAGATTTCCACTCATACAAAACCTTTTATTTTTTGGATTAAGAAAAAAACCCAAAGATTAATACATGAGTCGCCACATTTTCAAAAAAAATGAAAAATTCATTTAAACTTGTATTCAAAATCTTTCAACTTGGTCCAATTTTATATCAACTATTAACTATGGGTTAAAATTCAACAATAAACTTATTTTTCTCTAGTGGAGTCACCAATGTGTTGGTTCCCAAATCAATATATTCAAACTGTAAACTAGATATGCTAAGTCTTATACTTGTTTCAATATCATATTTTGGTCAATGAACGAGATTAACAATATTAGTTATAATCACCTACTCTTTAGGATCTGCAACCAATTTCACCATCAGTTACTATTCTCCAAGATTATATGGTGATTTTAAGAATATAAAACCTCATACAACTTTGAGGGTTTCTTTTAATCATGGATAAATAATTTGATTACCCTTTATTATCTATTTTACACAAGCATGAGGTGAAAATAGAAAATCACAATAAACTAAACCTATAATAGAAACAAACCATATATATGAAATTTTAAAATAACTTATTTTAGGATAAAAACTGATTGGTGCATCTTCCATAGGGAAATGCACTCAAATTATAGATTGATGTGTGTCCTTCTAATGGTTATAACTCTTGTTGTTTGAAACTTTATTGTTTATGTCTTGAATAAACATGGAAGCAACTCTATTAACAAGACCTTCTTTTAAATCCAAATTGATCTTTTGAGTTATGATAATCTATTTAATTGAATTTAATTCCTACTTGAGAAAACCAATTACATAAATCACACAAAACATGAATATGCATCAAAAAATCAGAAATATGCTTGATACATTGATTCACATAACTATAAATAAAAAATTTAGAGACGGCCAAATAATTTTATCTATTAATTACCACAAAACAATGAGTAAAAAAATCTAGGACATCAAAGCACTAAATCTTCTCTATTACTATATCAAAGTTTTACATTAGTTCCCTTTGCTCCAAAATAAATCCCAGAAACCCTTACTCAGTCTTGGTTTACTTCTTATAGATACAAAGGAAGCAAACAAGCTACAAATCATTCTTATTCAAAAAGTCGTTGAACTACTCATGAAATACAAAAAGACAAAAACATTCATCTCTTTTATCATTATAACTTATATTCCATCATGCAAATAGTTTGATTACAAATATTGGCCAAAAATATTTGACCATTTAGAAAATTTGAAGATACAATTAAGTAAGCTCTTTCACTTTGAAACCCAAATAGATACCCATGACCAAGGTGTGGTGTGGCAAGGTTCTATTTTCTATTGAGTAATATGTAAATTGCACTCTTCATCTCACATTCTAAGAACTCAATATATTATGACAGCTTCTAGAAAATAAACAATTGAAGCATTATTCATCAATATTCATGTACCTCTACTCTCACTGGTAGAATACATAGTATTCAATCCATTAATGTTGTTTTATCGATTCCATATCATACATATGTTCTTTCCATCTATTATCCAAGAGTTCTCTAGTTTTAAATATAAATCTACTATACTCTATATCAAGAGCTATTATCCTATCCAGAATATAATTAAAATTATACAAATAAATCTCTTCCTTCTCTTGAACAAGTGACAATACTTTAGGGTCTAACTTATCAAATTATCTTCTCCATTCATCTAGACCCTTCATCTTATTATCCTCATCTGTTATTTATAGAATGGACCAATGTTTAAAAGTATGGAAAGACTCAATCTTTGATTTGAATTTTCTCTCTTGGATAGATACATAGTTATATTCATCAATTAAAATATTCACCATTCTCTTTGTGGGTCCCAATGCTATTAGATCACCTGAAGATTTTATTTTATATTTCATAGTGATGTCAAAATGGTGTAAGTTAGTTGCCAATTATCAGGAAATGACTTAAAAATAGCACAAATATTCAAATGATTGGTTGCCTCTATCAAAGCACCATGATATTTATGAACCTCCTTGACCTTATTAGTAACCAATTTCATTTTTTGATTCAAAATCCCTCTATTGCTAAAAAAACTCATTTTCCTACATTTTCTTCAACAACTTTAAGAAGCTCTTATAGCTCTTCAATCCTTCTAGCCCAAATATTTTTCATGGCCTAAAATTGACCTCTTGAAATCATTCGGTTTGGAGTTTTTTTAGCACTAGAAGCTTTATATAACACAATTTTAGGAGGTGTAGGAGAATCTCCTAATGATAAACTTTATTTTAGTCTTATATTTTCAAGATATAATCTATTAATATTCTCATTTAATGTCACTTGAGTCTTCTGATATTCTACCATGGCTTGTTCTAATTTATTCGTAGTTGCTTGCGTGAACATAGTTGAGTTCATAGTCATAGTGGCAAATTCTAAGGGAGATGTATATTTTAAAGTTTTAACCATTGTTGATCCCTTCATCTCCTGAATCATATATATTAGCCTTGGCTTTTTAGTGTTCTTGTATCTAATCTAGAGTGCCAATGTTTAAATTTTAGGTATACCCTAAGCCAACTACACCTTGATCTGACTCATATTCAAAAATCAACATAGGATCTTCTTGATTAATCACTTAATCCATTAGAAACACCTTTTACAAGTCCATACCAGGAATACAAAGCATGTTGTTTTTCTTTATCATCTTCCTAGCCTCCTTTGGAACAATGTTGATTTGATCAATTTTAAGTTCTTTGAAGGTTCTAGCAGCAACTTCATCATACTGTGATTCATGTACTCCTATTTTATTTATTTAAATTTTTTCCTCAAATTCTTTTGTCTTCAGCTTAATCCAAAAATCTATGAACTCTTGAGACTCTATAAAATTATCATCATCTAAAAACCTCATGGAAGCCACCACCCTCTCATCTCCTAACTAGCCTTTTGGGATTGCCAACTGCATGTAAACTCTATCCTCTAGTAATTTTATTGTACCATATTCCTAATATGGTGACATGGGGCCTTGATCAATATTAGTATCTTCTTTGATTTCCCTCAATACACTAGCAAATTTATTTGTGTTTCTCATTCCTTCTAAAATCTCATGTATCTCAATGGGAGATTGAACATTTACCTTTTGCCTTTTTATGGTGTATGCTTTGTAGGAACCTATGGTGAAGACTCTTGCACTAATATTGCATTAGGATACGGTGTTGTGATTGTTATCCCCTTGGATATTTTAACTTGATTTTTTTATGGTTTGGACATTTGTACAAACCTACCATTTTTTTCAAATATATCAATCACCAAGTTAATCCTTTTGATGGGGTTCTTCTTCCACATAAAAAAAAATTGAAAATAGGTTCTCATTCTATCCCAGCTTCTTCTTGCCTTATTACAATATCCTTCTTTCTCTTTTGTATAATCTTTGAGATATCTACATAATTCCTTATAACATCTTCATCATAAAAAAACTTGGTGGAAAACACCTACTTTGTGAAAATATTTTTTTTTACATAATTGATGTGTCATTAAGGGTTAAATACCCCCACTATTGAAGACTTAAAATAATAGTGTATCTTTAAATGATTTTGGACCTATTCAAGGGTAATAGACCCAATAGAACAAATTAAGAATTATATCAATTGAGGTAAGAAAGTTCCCTTCTTTTGCTTATCCATTATATCTTTCTCCATCTACATCCTCTTCCACATGAATTATAGAAATACCAACCTTGGAAAATACAATTTTGGGTAAATAGTGAGGGGAATGAAAACATCCATAAATCCTTATGATAGTCATATTAGAAAAAAAGAACATGTCACAAAACTTATGGGAGTGAACCTACTCTAGCCTTTTATCCTTAGGCATCAATAATTCCATAATCCTTGGAGGTAGTCTAGTTGGAAGAAATGAAAATTCTTATATGATTTTTATCAAAAAATATTCATGGAAAAGGAGATAATCATTATTCTTACGTGCTTAGTGTCCCAAATCTAACACCAACATTGAATAGGTAATTTGCCTTGGTCATTCTCCTTCTCAAGTTTTAAATTGGGCCTCCAGTGATCCTTTTTTTGATATAATATCAAATGATAGGTAAGGGAATAATGCTTGAATTCAACAAGTTAATAATCCCTACTTACACCAATCACACCTTCATGTAAGTCATGCATTAATTTAGTAGCAAAGTCAAATTCAATATTAACTTCAGGATGTTGAATCTTCATTTCCATCATCATCAAATCTACTAGTATTTTTGTCTCTAAATCCTTCCCCAACGCCGAAAATAATGCATGTTATATTTTGGAAAAATACACTTCAAAGTTTGCAACTTCAAGTGGCTTGGGATATGACATAGTTACCCTTCTATTGTTAGCCCCCTTCTTCCTAAGCATTGGGAGCTCACCACTCTTATAGGTTCTCCTCAATCTCTTATAGTTATATTCAATTTTATGAAGATCAATCTTGGATAGGAACTACCTATTTAGCATTAAATATTCAAGAGTAGACTATGCACCCAAGATAACTAGTGTTATCCTATTAGGATTCCTAACTGCTCTTGAGACAAGAAGATAGTTTTGAGAAGGTAACTTAACTAGGTCAACTAAAAATACACTAGGCACAACCAATTTGGATAAGTCTAGTGTTCGTGGGTTTAAAACATTAATTTTATCCTCTATTTATTTTTTTTGATCGATAATAGGCCGTAGCCAAAATTTTATTAATATAAATTAAAATTTACAAATCTCCATTCGCTGCAAGCACTGGTAGGAAAGAATGGAGAAGAAAACCTCCAGTCTAGCTTGGGACCAAGGTCCAGATCAGTATTTACATAAATTTATGAGGGCATTCCCTCATTTATAGAAATATGGATCTATCTATTTTGTTTGTGAACATATACGGATGCATTCTATTTAAAAGTACATTCTTCAATTTTCGTTTGGTATATTGCAGCCTTTGTTCTGATCATTCCTTTTGATATGTGGTATCGCCATTTTCACTAATTTTCCTCTGAATCAAGTCTATTCTGATCTACATTTTTGGCTAACCTTATACTCTGGTTCTTTATCCATACCTAATCTTGCATGGCCTTTCTTTATATACATACTTACATCCCTGTATATTAGCTTTTTTAGAAAAAAATAAAAATAAATTAACCCCTTTGAGTGTATAAGGTTAGTCCATATTCACAAGTTCATTTCATATACCAGTATTGTCTTCTATTATTCCTTTAGTTCATAATTTAAGAAACATATCTTTATTATGTGCAACTCTATTCATTGTTAATAAATCCTTTTAAATTCTATATATTCCTACTTATACCTATCTCAATATTTTAATTGTA
>MU224425.1:293131-306952 GCA_018584345.1 Thuja plicata
TTATGTGCTACCCTACAGAGTCCCACTCAAAATTGGGATAGCAGAAATCATAAGACAATTAGGTGGGTTGCAGGAGGAAGCTTTGACTGGAAAGATGAAGGGAAATATCTTCCCTACCCTCACTAAATCCCATCACTTTATCATAACAAAAGGAGGGTGGACACAGTTTGACAAGTATTTTGAGCCCTATCATCTATCTACTTCCATAGCCAGATGTGCTGATAATGAAGATTTTATCATGGGTATGTTCAGGAAGAGGACCAATTGTATTATGCTAAAACATCAGTTCTACTATCCTGAGGATATTATCAAGAATATCTTTGACTTAGAGGTTCAAGAAGTCAGGAAGGATAAGTCGATGGCATATAAGAAATCCTTGGACTTTGTCCAGAATTTTGACAAGACCTATGATCCTCTAAAGGATTTTTTCCCATGGTCTTATAAAATTGATTCACTTATGAATCTTTTTGAGGGAATAATGCAAACCCTGAATGATAAAAGGAAGAGGGAAGTTGAGAGTAACCCAGAAAAGGCCCTTGCTATCATGAATAAATTCCCACAAAGTAGAATAGTTCAACCTAGGAACTATCTAGTATACAAAAGAAGGGGATATACCACTGTTGCTCCCAGAGTTGATCAGCCCATTCAACATAAGGGAAAGAGGCCAATGGAAACTGACGTTCAAGAAGTATCCTCTCCAAAGAGGCAAAGGGTGGAGATAAAAGAACAAGGAGGTGAATTATATTCTCCTTCCCAATCCCCTATGCAATATGATGACCAGAGCATTGCTGAACAATTGCTCAAGATGAGAAATGTTGGTGAAGTAGTTGTTACTACTCAAGAACTACAAGAGGGGATGCCAGAATAACCCAAACATACATCATCTGACCTCACAGTGGCTGAATTTGTTGGCAAGGAGTTAGACCCTGTGACCAAGCAAGCAAGTGATGAATTCTTGTCTGATGACAATTTCATCAAAACTAGGGCTTTTATCCAATTACTATGGAGATGCCATATTGGTGAATACAATGAGAAGTGTCAAAAAATGACAGAATCCCAACCCGATGCTGCCAAAGAAAACATAGAGAAAGCAGTCAAACAAGAATTGATACTGAAATTTGATAAAATTACTCTTGAAGAAGGAAGACAGATGGTCAAAAGGCAAGGGGTTCTCATATTGCCACAATGGGATTTAGCTGATGCAGTAATTTTTTATGCCATAAGGAAACAAGATAAACCCATAAGCCCTGCTGGGACATCAGTTGGTGCTAAATTTAGTGAAGACCATGTAGCATTGGCAATCTGGTCACTGAAGAAGAAGGACAAAAGAAGAGTTAAAGAAGATAATGAAAATAAAGACACATGCAACCTGATTGTGAAAAGGGTTGCAGACACCTCAAGAGTTGAAGCAGCTGACCTTGTTGTACAATTTTCCAATCTGAGCATGAAAGTGTCAGAAAAGGAGAAGGAAGAATATGCTAGTCTGAATGAAAAGTATGAGTTTGTGCTCAAAGCTTACAATGAAGAGAAGGTTAAATCCTCAATGAAAGACAATAGAATTGCAGAGTTGGAGGGTAAGAAAAAAACCCAATTTGTTCCCCAAAGGATGATTACTCAGGAACCTCATCAGCCCTCTTCCTCAAGTCCATTTATAACATATCCCCCATCCCCTGCACCTCTAAGTCCTACTATTCAAGAAGTTGTTGAGGCCAAGAGGGCAGAATTAGAAGCTGAGAAGAGCAGGCTGATCAGTGAAAGAACAAGATTAGAAGAGGAGGGTAAGAGATATTTAGAAGACTCCCAGGCCTACAAAGAAGCTGAAGAATTGGTGAAGCAAAAGCACACAGATCAAATATTTACAAATCTCAAGAGATGTACTAGTGAGGTCAACCTCTCTAATCTCTACCTATTAGGGAAAAAGATTGCAAGCATCACCAACAAATATGATGCTGAAAAGGGACAATGGAATTTGATAGTGAGTAAATGGAAAGGGAGGGAATCCCATGTAAAATCTTTCAATTCCCTCTCTAAAGAGAAAAATAATATTGATATTATTTTGAAAAGCACTCATAAGTGTCTCAAATTGATGGTCAATTTAGACACCAAGAGGAACATGGTGATGAAGAAGATCACAACTCTGAAAGGGGAATTTTCCAAGGATAGATATGATATGTATCCCTATATGTTCAAAGAGGATGGGAACATAATCCAAGGACAAATATGATATGTATCCCTATATGTTCAAAGAGGATGGGAACATAAAAAATGGAGCCCTATGGCTGAGGCAGCTAAATGAAGCACTAACCAGCAGAACAAAAACTATTGTCACTATGGAAAATACTGGATGGTCTGTGCTAACTATAGATATTTTGAGTAAAGCCAAGGCATTTTTTGAATCTTGGGAGGCAAAGAATGAGAAGGCTAACAGTGATTGGGAGGATTTCAATAGCCAAAAGGATGAGGTTCTCAATTTCAATTGGCCAAGTGATGAGGTGTTCACCTCATGGGTTAGCAAGTATGGAGTAGTCACCCCCATAGCATGAGACAACAAATATGAAGGGGACAGCTAACACCAAGGAGGTTGAGTGAATGGAGCAAATCAGATATTTGGGGCATCTACACCAACAAGAGAGCAAGATCCAGATGATAAAGACCCAACTACTTCAAAACAACTTCAAGCATTCAGGTGGTCACAAGACAAATGATCACATGGCTCATAGCAAATATTGTTATCTCTTCAGCCAGAAGTTTTGTCTCTTCTTGGAACTATATTTTGTCCTATAGCCCAGTCATCCATAGCTTGTTGCATCCTTATTTTCCAAAAGGATTCCAAGATGACTGGGGCTACCTATAAGTATCAAGTTGTAATATTATAATAAGGATGGTAAAAGAAGACTACAAGGCAAATTACTAAAGGGGTCTGACCATTGGTTTTTGAGTCTTCAAAGTGTACTGTTATTGAGTTCATATTAATAAAAATACAATGGAATCTCCATTTTTTATGTCAATGGTGTCTTCTTGCATTTGCAATTAATTCTTGTATGTTCAATTTGTAAAGCATTTTGAGTATACTGATTACAAGGTAGTCATGTTCTTGTTTGTGAGTTATTTTCAAGGAGAGTATAAATCTTGCAGGTGATTGCAGAGAATTAGGGTTTGTGCAAGTATTTGATACATTGGTGTGAGGAATGAGAGGATAGTTTGTAAGGCACTCTATCTGGGGTTCAATTGTGTTCTGATTAATTGTCCTAATATGTATATGCTCTATTATGACTCTATTACCCATGATAAGGCACTGGTCAACATGCTGACATGTGGTTGTTATCATCAATTTAAATATTAAAAACCTTACCTTCTGTTGTCAAGAACTCGTATGTGTAGTAGATTGTATTGAAGAATACAGTTTATCTTAGTGATTCCTTGAAGAGTGAATCAATAGGTTAGCCTTCCTAAGCCAAACTGGCATAAAAAGAAGAAGGATTGCAAATCCTTAATCCACTGTGAGATTCTTTGTTATTTAGTGAGTCTGTCAAAGGTGCACCCGCCTGGGTATGTGGAGCCCAAAGTGTAGGAGGATTTTTTTTATCCTTGTTAATTAGCCTTATTCATGTATGAATTTGAGTTGGGAATAGAGGGTTAAACATTTATTATTTTTTTAATTGATTCATACAAGAAAATGAGCTAACACAAAGTTCTACTCAGTCATCCTTTTTTTATAAAGATTGGTGGGTTGCTCTGTATCTGCTTCATATCGAGCTGCTCGACCGTAGGAGGAATACTAAATCATTCTACCTTAAAATACTATATAAGCCATTTGAGCTCCGCTACCTTCCTAACATGTTTCCATGTTATTAGAAAGTGGATATTTCTTTTGACCTCTTCCCAGTTATTAACGAAGATTTCCATGTCCTTAAACAATAGGCATGGCCTACATTTTACTCTACCATCATGTTTCAGAAGCCCTATGGTCGCATTCATGTAATCTTCTGGGTATGGGACCATTTGGTTGAAATTTATACTGTTGACTACTTCCTCCAAACCCCCCAGAATTTTACTAATGAAGAATTTCCTACTCAATTCTATAGTTTATGCCTCTGTATACCCTGCTCTCAACATGAAAGATATGAAATCCCCAACAATGTCACCATTAGTGTGCATTATGAAGCTGTAATCATAATTTGCATCCCCTATGACCCGTTCCATGGCCCTTCTAGCCAAGTTGTCCATTGGATTAAGAATTTTGTTCCATCATTATGGCATAATTTTACCCAGAAAAGCCATGTCCTGAGATTATTTAATGTGAAACATACGCACATTGGTAAACATCTCTGTTAAATGCCTTTAGTCTATACCTTGAAACCAGAATACCAAATTTCTCACCTCTTTATCTTTGAGCTCTTGTTTATGTTAGTTTTAATGTTGGTTTCTTTGTTCTCTTTATAGCCTTTGTGTGATTTCTATCACAACTTAAGTGCATTTAATTCTCTCTCTTCTTCTAAGCTCCAGTACTTTCATTTATTGCTTAATAATTGCTGCTTAGATGTCATCATAATTGCTGATTTTGATCGGCAATGTGAAGTTATTTCAATTTCATTGATTAATGATTCTTCCACCTGTTCTTCTTTATGATTAATTCTCATTGTGTTGTTCTTATGCCTTAATTATTTCTTGAGGATGGTATAATGATTGCCTAAATCATTATTCTTTAGTCCTTATCATTACTTCTAATTTCTAACAATTTTGCTTATTCTACATAAACTTGCATAAAGTTGTGATGCTAGCATTTAACATTTATAATTCAAAAATAAATCTACTTATGACTTCCCACCTATATCAAACATATCCATATATAAATATGCAGGTATATCTCATATTAACACATGCATACATCCAATATATTTGTTAAATCATAACTATTTATTCATTTTCCATTATAAATGTAAAACTAATTGATATCCTGAATGTCAGCATGATAGATTTAGTCATGCAGAATTATTATTAACTCTTCTTCAAACAAATCATCACAGTGTATACTTAAACCATTTCATCCTTGATTACAAATTTATTAAACCACATAATATATGCCCCTTAAGTTGTGATGCTCACCGCTGACATTTATAATGAGAAAATAAATCCATTTATAACTTCTCACCTATATTATACATATCCCTATATAAATATGTAGTTATATCTCATATTAACACATACATACATCCAATATATTCGTTAACTTATACCTGATTATTCATTTTCCCATCATAAATGAAATTCTCATTGATTCCTTGAGTAACGTCATAAAAAATTTAGTCATACAGAATTTATTATTTACTCTTCTTCATACATTTCATCATAGTGAATACTCAAACCCACTTCATCCTCAATTACAAATTTATCGAACCACCCAAGTTCTCTGGTGGTTTTGATATGCATGAAGGTAAACGAAAAGCCTAGATTTCTCATTATGGCTGGCAGCTCTGCAATGTACCTATTTCTATCTGCAATCATCATTATTGGGAAGGTTTGAATGCTGCTATTACCTCCCCTTTATTGTTGATAATATCTTGGTCTTGGCATTGTAAAATCATCTCTAATGTGCGCAAATACCTTCCCAAGATCTACCAAATATTTCCTCTTAAAGATTTTCCTACATAGTCTCCCAAAATTCCTAATGTCAGGATCTGCATGTAAGGTTGAGGCAATAAACATTGCAGGAATGTCTGAGTTTACCCTATAGCAATTATCATTTTCGATGTATTCACTTCCTAGAATAATATATACCACCCTAACAGTTATATCATGGGTAACAAGCATCACCTTTTTAATTCTTTTAAGATATATCTTCCCTTCGAAGGCCAGTTGTGATTTAGTGCATCTCAGTTTAATTTTTGTAGCCATTAGCCTTCGAACTTTCTAGCCTTATCTCAACATGATACCTCTATTCCATATATAGCCATTCTAAAGATTATTCTTTATTATTGCTAATGCAGAGATGAAACGGATGGTCTTTTATCTTCCTGTCATTTCTCATCCCCCAATTTTTTATATCTTTTACTGTTTTATTTAAATTATTCCTAATACTTACTATAGGACAAATTTTATTTGTTTCTATGCTACCTTAATATATATTTGTTTTTTTTAATGATTCAATTTTACTTATCCTTAAGTATTTACTATTATTTTGGACCTATATTCTATAGTTATTTATCTCCCTTAAATTTTACACCTGTATATCAAGGTTTGCACCTTCCATGATTTCTTCATTCCTTCCCTCTGCCCCTCTATTAGCTAAAAGATCGGTTGTTTGATTACCTTCTCTATAAGTGTGGTTACTAGTATATTGTTTAAAAAATGTTAATATGTTTAAAGCTCTCTTAATCAATCCATTAATTTTCCAATTTTGTGTACTACCTATTCTGATGGCATTAATAATCAATGAAGAGTCACCTTCTATCTCTATTCTATCTAGGTTCAAAATTTTACACATCAATAATTCCTCTATTAAGGCACTCCCTTTAGCTTCATTGTTGGTTGCCACTCCTAAGAATGCTGCTTTGGAAGCAACCAATTTCCCTGATTCATCATGAATGCAACATCCTACTCCTACTTTACCTGGGTTTCCTTTAGAGGCCCCATAAAAGTTTAGTTTTAACCATCCCTCTGTGGGTGGCACTGGCTTCCATGTGCAATTACATCTTAAGGCCTCCTTATCTACATTACTTTGGCCTATAAAGGGTGGCATCTTTAGTCCATACCATAGTTTACGTACTTTCACATCATAGTATGAAAAAACCATATTTTTCTACCATTCATATTACGGTTGTTCACTTCCTCTACTATACTTGCTTCTATTTTGTTTAACAATTGGTCTAGATCTATTTTTTTATCATTAAATATCCTTCTATTCCTCTCCTTCCATAATTCCCATATTATTATAGAAGGCGCTATTATCCATATCTTCCCATACAACCCAGATTCCTTTCTTCTTGGCCATGATGTGAGAATATCCACCAGTTTATTGGGTAATGCAGTTTTCTACCCTAAATTATTGGCCAGCCATGTCCAACACTTGTATGAATAGTCACAATTGGTAAAAATACGATCTATAGACTCACACTCCTCACAAAAAAAACACCTCAATGGGCCATTATATCCTATTTTTTGAAACCATTCAGCAGTCAGAATCTTGTGTTGAACTGTAGCCCAAGTGAACATTCTGGCCTTGTGCATACATTGTTTTCTCCAGCATAGGTCAATAGGTAGCGTTGTCTAGGTTTGTTCCCTTTTATTCATATAATTATAACCACACTTTGTGATGTATTCCCCATTTTTGGATTTAGCCCATATAATCCTATCAGGATCCTTTGATGGATTAATTTTCCTATTTGTAATAGTCTGTTCCACTTTATTCTTAAAATTTTCTGATATTCCAAGGTTGTTAAGGGATTTCCACTTCCATCCTAAGGCAAGGTTGTTTTCCTCTATCTCTACATAATCCTTCACATATATACCCCTTTCTTGTTTAACCACTTCTATTTCTAGGTCATCATTAAGAGTAGCACTAAGAGAAGGGCATGCATTCCATGAGTCCTCCCAAAATGATGCCTTTCTCCCAGTCCCAATATCTCCTATAATATTATATGTAATAATACTCCGGCATTCCAATATGAAATTTCAGATCCTTGATCCTTTGGGAGGAGAGTATTGTCTGAAAATACTCAACGGGTCTCTTCCACCTAAGTATTTGAATCTAAGAATTTTAACCCACTTTGCCTCCGGATCTCTGTACATTTTCCAGACTAGTTTAGCTCCTAAAGCCATGTTTTGTTTTTTGATGTTTTTTACATTCAATCCTCCTTCCTCTAGAGGTTTACATATCTTATCCCACGCAATTAGAGCTAATCACTTTTTGTCATTAGATCCTTGCCAAAAAAATTCTTTAATTTTTTATTAATATATTTTTCTATACCTCTCGGCATGCTTAGACACATCATCTGATAAATAGGAATAGCTGAGAGTACCGATTTGATCATGGTAGTTTTCCATGCGCTTGTTAACCATTTCCCTTTCCATGATTCAACTTTTTTATCAATATTTTCTAATACCTTACTCCATAAGTTTGTTGATATGTTACCCTTATCCAAAGGTAACCCCAAATATTTACATGGAAATTCTCCTATTTTGTATTCTAGAAGCCTACATATTCTCCGTTGGTCATTTCTAGAGGTGTTCAAAAAATATATTTCAGATTTCTCTTTATTAATTTGCTTGCCCGAGGCATCTGAATGCAAGTTTAGTATATTCCTAATTGCTCTAGCTTCCATAACATTTGCTTGGCCAAAAATGAGGTTGTCATCAACAAAATTGTTGATGGGTGCAAGCCTCCATTTCCTCAGTTATCTTTATACCACATACCAAGTTCTCATTCTTTGATTTTGTTAGTGATCTACCTAAAGCTTCTGCCATAATGACAAAGAGAAAGGGGATAGGGGGTCACCTTGTTAGATGCCCTGTGTAATACTGAAAAATCCAGTAGGGTTACCATTCACCATAATAGACATTTTTGGCCCTGATATGCATTCAAATATTAATTTTATCCGTTGTCTAGAAAAACCAAAGGATTCCAAACACTTGCACAAAAATATCCAATCTACCTTATCGTAAGCTTTCCTAATGTCAATTTTTATAAGCATGCTTGGGTTATGGTTATGTTGAATAGTATGTATAACTTCTTGAGCTATAATCACCCCATCAATTATGGACCTTCCAGGAATAAAACCAGATTGTTCTTCCAAAATAAGCATAGGCAGGAACTTTTTAAGCCTATTTTCCAGAGTCTTAGTTAATAATTTATCGTGTATTGCATAATGATATAGGTTTGTAGTCATCCAAACTTCCTGGGTTAACTTTTTTTGGTATCAATGCTATAAAGGTATTATTAATCTCTTGGAGAATCTTGCCTGAGTTTCTCATACCTTCTAATGTCAAGACTACTTCATCCCCTATGAAATTCCAGCATCGTTGATAGAGGAAATTTGGAAACCTGTCAGGTCTAGGAGACTTCTCAGGGTGTATCTATTTCAATGCCTTTTCAACTTCATCTTTGGTGAATTTAGCATTCATAATTTTGTTATGTGTTTTGGTAATAATACTGGGAATATTTTTTAGAATCTCAATTTGATCTATTCTTTTTGATCCCTCCAAATTATTCAACATTCCTTCAAAGTATCTAGTTGTTTCTTCCGCAATGCTCTTTGGATCTTCGATTGTGGACCCATTTTCTTTCCTAATACTAGTGATCTTGATAAAGTTTCACTTAGCTTTAGAGCTGTTGTAAAAGAATTTGGTATTTTTGTCACCTTCATTTAACCATACTTTCCTAGATCTTTGTTTCCAGTATGATTCCTCTTTTGTCAATATATCCTCATACTTACTTAAAAGTTTTTTCTCCTCATTATATGTTTCTATATTCATCCCATCTCTAAGGATAATCTCATTTAATTCTTTTATGTATTTTTCTGTTTCTTCCTTTTGTTCAAATATATTTCCAAAATGAGCTTTGTTCCATTCTATTAATCTATGTTTTAGGTGTTTCAGTTTTGCATTAAAGATAAAGGTTTTAGATCCCTTAAAACTTTTTTCTTTCCACCATTCTTCTATTTTAAGCATGCACTCCTCATCCTTAAGCCACATTTTTTCAAATTTGAATGGATTCTCTTTAGGTTTGAAAACTTCTTCTAATTCTAATTTAATTGGATAATGATCTGATCCTGAATGTGCAACAATATTAGCTTTAAGATTTATCTTTAATTCTGTTAGGTCCCCAATATGGAGAAATATGTCTAATTTCTTGGTGATTAGTTCAGAATTTATTCTCTTATTTGACCATGTATATGTGTCATTGTCTACGGGGATATCAATTACATTGACCTTTTGTATCCATTCTTTAAATTCTATCATTGTTTGAGTAGTCCCCTTGGAACCCCCCGATTTCTCTCTTATGTCTAAGATTGAGTTAAAGTTCCCTCCAACAAAAATATTCATATTTGGGTAGTTTTGAATGAAAGTGTCAATTTATTTCCACACTATTATTTTCTCATGGAGGAATTTTTGTCCATATATATTGATAATAATAAATTCTAAACTACTGCCAAAGTTCTTAATCTTTGCCGCCATCCAATGAGAGTTAGAAATCAAGAAAGTTGGTGAGATAAACCTCGGATTCCAAATAAAGGAAAGTCCCCTAGAAGAACCTACCAAATCTACTCCTTTAATTTCCCATATTCCTAATTTTTGACTTAGATTTGTGTACCCTTCTTCTCCTAGTTTAGATTCTTGTATTAGATAAAGATGTGCCTCTAGAGAAGTTAGGGTTCTCTTAAGAAGGCATTGTTTGTTAGGGGCGTTTAAAGCCCTAACATTCCATGAAATTATTTTCATGGCACCCAGGGAAGGTACTTCCCCTTCCCTGCATTCAGAATAGACGTTATTTTAACCTTTCCTAAAGCTAATCCATCCTTATGCCTTAATTCCTTGAGGGATTTCCTTCCCCTTTTGATTGTCTGTATTGGATAATCTGGATTTTTCTTACCAACGGAGGATATAGCCAGGCCTAGATTCCTATCCTTACTACCCTCAGCCACATCCATCAAATGAGTGTCTAATTCTAGGTTTCCTTCACTCATTGAATCAATAACTCTAAGAATGAGCATATCATCAGAATCCTCGTTAAGTCCTAAGAAATCATTAATTTCTCCTATTTCACCTTATTCGATATCTTCCTTATATCTGCTATCTATATTTGGGATTCTCTGTTCACCTTGATTACTTACCCCATCATTATCTCCTCCCTGGTTAGGGACAATTTGTAATGGAATGGGTCTAAAAAACCTATTTTGTTCACATTCATCTTCTATTTCATATTGATTGTTATTTGAATGAGCATTCTTGCTTAACTTACTCTTGCTTGTTGTTATCACTGCCTCATTATTTTGGTATTGGAGAATATCTTCTACTGTTATGTTTTTATCTAGTTCCATTATTTTTTTTATCCATTTTAATTTTTTCCTGTTATTTTCCTCAATATCACTCGTCTCCTCATCAGATGAGTCAATCAAATTTTTATTGCTAACTATTGGGTTCTTATTAAGCCTTAAAACCTGTGAATCTGACATAACCTGATGCATGATCCAAGATTTTTTTGTTTTTATTATAGGCCTTTTAATGGCCTTTTCAGAGTTCCAGTTTTTTTTTCTTATAAATCTATTATCTATCATAATTTTTTTGTTTTTATTTATTTTTTCCATGATTCCATTATTTACTATTTTGTTCGTAAATTGCTTTTCTGAAGAATTCACTTCATGATTCATATTCATATTTTGTGTTGTTTCATGTTTAAACTTATCTTGAATCTTCTAAACCCTAGTTTCCTTATCCCTATATGATTCATTATTAACTACAAAACCCCCTCCTTCCATAAAGGTTACTCCAAGAGTAATATTCATAGAGTTTGAGAAGATGGGATACATACATACTTCTCCATCTTTAATAGAGGCATAATTTGGAGATGTGATAATACTAATGTGCCCATTAAAAAACTCCTTAAGGTCTGTAGAATAATAAATTAGATTATTCTTTATATCTTTATTAGGACTAAGCCAAATTTGGTTAGAAATATTTCCATAGAATTTTTCTACACTAAATTTATATATAAATTGATTTTCTACAAATTTGATGTTGCGGGGAAAGGCATCCATAACATTGGTCTGAATCAGTATTTTAACATTTGATGAATTAAGTAAATTAAGCTCTAACCCTACCATTCTCCCTAAAATTTCTCTAATTTATGAAATAATCTAGCTATGCATAAGTTCCACTGGCATATTATCAATTTTAACCCAAATGGGTACATAGATGCAGTCAAACATACTACTATTAAAATTTGGCCTACATTCTATAAATTTAACTGCGTGCCCTAAATAATATATTTGTTCATCAAATAATAATCTAGCTTTGATAGAGACATCTTTGCATTCCAAAAAAAATAGTTATTATTTAGAAGAGTTATACTTACCTGTTCCCCGAGGGTTTCGAAGAACCAAACCCCAATGTCGTTATCTTTTAGCTTTTGGCCATACCATTTCCCGTAAATCCCTATGGCTGCACAGTGATTCCTCAAACCATATGTAAAATTAAAATTTCCTTTAATGGTTAGGGCTTCCATAAGACTATTAGGGTTAATTGGTTTTGTAGGTTTTTGTGGCGCTACAGAGTAAACCCTATCCGAGAGATTTTTCTCATTGTTAAAATTTGCAGGATTCTGTCTATGGGGTGGAGTGTAAGTCTCTACTGGCTTATTCTCTATGCAATTTCCTATCTAAAGATGCCTGAATCTATTGAAAGTGGGTATCTCAGAATTATATTCATACATTTTTCTGGTTCACCTGGTACTCCTATAATTATATTTTTTAAATCTCTAAGCATTTTGTTTATGAGCAGGACACCACTCATTATCAGTTTCCACACAGCTTCGTGGTGATGGCCTAGAAGAGATTCTATGTGGGTTTTGATTAAGGGTTTTCTTATACCAATTAGTATTACTGAAAATAGGGTTTCTTGAATTCCTATCTTAGACAGGTTTCCTATGGATGGCATACCTAGTTTTATTGAAAAGAAAAAATTGTGTGTTCAAATCATTTACCGTTGTAAAATTCCTAGAATGATTTACCACATAAAATTCTAGTGGAGACAAATTGGAGTACCTTCTGTGTATTTACCAATGGGGCCGCACATCCCTGGAGTAATTTTTCCATCTGCATGTGCTTGATGGCCCATGTTTCAGAAAAATATCTGTCGATAAACCCCAATGCTGAGCCCGTAAAGGAAAGGGTCGAGACTGCCTTATTTCGTGTTTTTGTTCCTGCTCTGCCATTTTTTAGATTTAGACCTTGTTATGTTGCTTTCGATTTATTGGTAAAGAAAGTGGATGCAAAAATTTAATTTTATCCTCTATTATTTTGTAAAAATAATGAAATAAATCCCATCCTAGCTCTGGAATACTAACATCTCTATACTTTGACACTTATACCTGATCAACAACTTATATCCCTTATCAACTAAATTAGGGAGTATATCCAAAATTAACTGTTGGAAAGGCCATTTCTTCTCTTTAGGGATAGAAGAATCCCTCTTTTGATTCAAATACTTAGTTTTCTTAAGAATTGTGACCAATTTTACTTATTTCCCTAAAGGGGGTTTAAAATTACCTTCACAAAGCTATTTGAAACAAAATAACTGACAATGTCAATGATTCTACATAAGAAAAAATATTAATTTCCTCAAATCTATATTTGGAAATCTAAAACCTCCACTTAATTGTGAAATTCTCTACCTTTGAACATATATAGCTTCTCGGCTAAGGTTCCACAATTATGAATATTCAAAATGGCACCAATACTCAAATTTATTTTCTTCTGCACTCCATCACTTCACTATTAGCATGAATTTGTGTGAAAATGCATTGTTGAGTACACACATTTCATTCACATATTTGGAATTAGCATTGACCTGTAATCACAACTTATTATGCCAACTTATACTTGGTCTAGACACATTTTGCTACACTGTATCATAACTATAGGTCATCCATTTTACCCTAGTATTCTAGTGAGTCATTAATAACATTTAGGCTCATTTAATTCCACAATTATGAATATTCAAAATGGCACCAATACTCAAATTTATTTTCTTCTGCACTCCATCACTTCACTATTAGCATGAATTTGTGTGAAAATGCATTGTTGAGTACACACATTTCATTCACAT
>MU224425.1:312002-317934 GCA_018584345.1 Thuja plicata
CACATTGCTCATCTAATTATGAAAGAGAGAATTGCAGCAAGGGTAGATGCTATCATATAGTTCATGAATTCTCAGATTGGTTTCTAAATTGTGATTGTAAGTTAGTGAGACTTCCTTAGGGTTTTATACCAAGTAAAATTGAGTAGTGAACTCTAGGCAGTGTACCTAAATGCATGTGCATTCCCCATATTATAATAATTCTATACTTCTAACAAGGTACTAGTCTTATTGCGGGTTTCAGCCCCACCATGGTTTTCACCATAGTTTGGGTTTCCACGATAAAAATCTTTGTGTTATGTGGTGTTGATGTTTTTTTATTTGTGTTTACATGCTTTGTACTTTTCAAATCAGTTATAAAGATTAAAGTGGTAAAGGGATTCAAGTTTTAAAAGTTTAAGGGTTTGAAGATTTAAGTGTTTTAGGTGCAATTGATCCCCCCCCCCCCTCACTTTCTTTCTACCTATTTCCTAAAATTGGTATCAGAGCCTAGTCCCTTAAAGGAGGCCTAACAACTTGAGGGATATCTAAAGATGGTGACATTGAAGAAGGATAGTCCAAGATTTGATGGAACCAATTATGGATTATTGAAGAACCACATGATTATACATATTAGATGCTTTGATGAATATTGTTGGAGGATTACAAAGAATTCATACAACCCTCCTCAAATCCCTACAACTCCTAATGAGATCAATGAGGCCAAGGTGAACATTAGGGAAAAGGAAGCATTGTTGAGTGCATTGACTAGTGCAAATATGACCAATGTCATGGAATTGGCGAGAATCAATCAGATATGAGAAAAGTTGGAAATTCTTTATGAAGGAGACACATCAGTAAATATGGCCAAGTTGCAGATCTTGAAGAGAAAATATGAAGCCATGAAGATGAGTGAAGATGAGAACATTCCATCCTACATGCTAAATATCAATGAGATGATGTGTTATATCAGATGTGTTGGAGGTACACTTAATGATGATGAGATTGTTGCAAAGATTCTAAGAACATTGCATCTTGCCTAAGACAACAAGGTTGCAACTATTGAAGAAATAAGGACAGTGACAAATGTGACAAGGTAAAACCTAGTTGGAAAGGTTACGTACTTTGAATTGAGTGCATTAGGTGGAGAACTTCCTAAGACTAAGACAACATTCAAAGCCAGAGTGACTGGTAAGGACATGCAAAAATTGTATCTGACTGAGAGACCTACAAGGAGAATGTTAAGATGGGAGAAGGATCTGAAGGAAATGGAAGAGGAAGATATAGAGCTTGAAGAGTTGGAAGAAAATTTTTCAAAAAGAGTACAATATAGAGCTCCTACTAGTAGTAAGTATACAGTAAAGATACATTTTAAATGTTTTTCATGTGGTAAAGTAAGACCTTTTCCATCTAGGTGTCCTAATAGAATTCCTCAGTATAAGTATGAGCCTAAGCCTAGAGAAAGAAAGTGTTACTATGCTCTTGATGATGACGGTGTTATTGATGATGAATATGATCAAGTTGAAAAGGATCACTAATACATTTGGTGCCAAATTTTGACGGCTAACTATCATAAAAATGATAGCACACCATCACAAAATGTCGTCAGCATTTTGCGTCGTTAAGTGTGACGGCCAAGGACATCATCTTCATTACAACGAAAAAGGCATCGTACATGGCCATCCATTTTCCATCAAATGAGTACTCATTTTTTACGTCATATTTCTTTGGTATATTGAGCACTCATTGCAATAGCGATGCGTGTTGTGTAAAAAAATTTGACGGGGAAGTCGTCATGAGTACAACATCCATGTCGCAAAACATCATCAGGCATACCCAACCCCTGTCACAAGTTTTGACAGAGATTTTATTGCCAGTATAGCATCCACGTCACAAAATGTCATCGGGGATACCCAACCCCCATCACAATTTTTGACAGGGATATCATCGCCAGTACAATATCCCTGTCAAAAAATGTCATCAACCAAACCCAGCACCTATCGCAATTTGCGACGGGGATGTCATCTGAAGTATAGCATCCCCGTTGGAAAATTTCATCATACATACCTAGCCCCTGTCACAAGTTTCAATAGGGATGTCATCGCGAGTACAACATCCCCATCATAAAATATCATTGGGCTTACCCATCACTTGTCGTAATTTGTGATGGGGATATCATCGTTAGTACATCCCTGTAAGAAAATGTCGTCAGCCAAACCCAACCCCTGTTGTCATTTTTGACAAGGATGCCCTCGTGAGTAGAGCATCCCCGTCAAAAAATTTCGTCAGGAAAACCCGCCCCCCATCGCAATTTTTGACAGGGATGTCATCGCGAGTACAACATCCTAGAATTTTAACAAGGATAGTGTCAGAATTCTGACACCGGATTCAACTAAAGATATCAGGGCTCAAGAGACCAAAACAATTGGTACCTATCTTTGGTCAGTGTCCAAAATGTTTTACCTTTGATTATCTCATCAAATGCGGGGGTCTTAAGGAATTTAATAGATCACATTTTCATGGTAATTTATATTATTTTAGTTGAGTTTTCATGAATTTATCTATTTTGTACACTTCTAGACTTCGAGGATATCCATAAAGAAGGATCACCTCCTGTAGCCTGCATTACAAGTTCTAATAAAGTTGTATATTTTCTAAGACGGTCTTTAAGTGTCAACTAGAAAAAATACATTCAAAATGGTGAACTAATGGGAGTGGGGGATTTGAAGAATCTGACAGTAGAAAGGCTTGAAGATTGATGACCCGAGTTTGAGGTTTTCACCTCGTAATAGGTAATAAAATTCCCTAAAATAATCTATCAGGCAACAACAAGTGCACTATAGGTGTGAACTAGGGGTGTGCAATGCATTCGAGTCTAACTAGATGCAATCATTTATCAACCTTTAATAATGATAAATGATTGCATCTAGTTTGGCTCAAATGTATTGCACACCCATGGTTCATGCCTAGTCCACCTAGTTGTTTCCTAATAGATTATTTTAGAGTCTTTAATGCCTATTAAAAGATCAAAACCTCCAACTCATGTCATCAATCTTCAAGCCTTTCTACTGTCAAATCCTTCACATCCCCCACCTCAATCAGTTCACCCTTTTGAATGTTTTTTTTCTAGTTGACACTTAAGACCTTATTAGAAAATATATATGGCTCTATTATAAATTGTAATGTAGGCCACAAGAGGAGATGCTTCTTTATGGATTTCCTCGAAGTCCACAAGGTGTGCGAAATATAGATAGAGATTCATGCAACCTCAACTAAAATAAGATACATTATCATGAAAAAATTATATATTAAATTCCTTCAGTTCCCCACTAATGGTGAGCTAATGAAAGGTAATAAGTTTCAGCAGTTACATGGACAAAAGTACTGAGACCAATTATTTTGGTCTCTTGAGCTCTGATATCTTTAGACCGAGCTACTCGGCAAGGCTTGAAAGACTTATACCTGTCAATCCTTGAGAATAATCATCACCTTTCCTTTATGTATACTGAGTGAGATTCTCACCAAAGGGGGTTCTGGTTCCTCCATACAAAATTCATTTACCCAATGTTAGCTTACATCTTATATGAAGATCAATCATAATCAAATTCACCCATTAGGCCTACTTCCTGCAAAAAATTCTCATTAATGTTATACCCTTAAAGACATACCTTTGTCCACTCCTCCAATGTCCTTATATATTTCCTAATCATACACAATCATTATCCATGTCCATACTCATGGTTACAACCCAATATCACCAAAAATATTACAAGAATATAAACTTAATTTAGAGAAATTACTTAGCTTCAAATATAGCCAAACCTCTCACAGATGCCTTCTTCTGGCAATGTTGTTGAAGACAAATTACTGAAGTTGTCAACCAATCAGATGATGTCAAGTATTACTTGAAGCTTTGGATTCCCGAGAGAGAGAGAGAGAGAGAGAGAGAGAGAGAGAGAGAGAGAGTTTGTATCTCTCTCTTCCTATCTTTGGGCATCCAATATTGCTCGAAGTCATACCTTGAAGGATGTTCATCTGTATATCTCTTTGTCTTCCTATCATTGGGGCATATGATGCTTCAAGTGATTGGAGGATACAAAAATTCAATGAAAAACATATAAACCATTCAATGTAAACCATACAAACATATAAAAAATTCAATGACAGACATACAAATAATTCAATGTAAACCATCAAGTTCATATTAATAATTTTTTGTAACAACCTCATGTAAGGCCTAAAATACTTATACCTGCCGATCATTGAGAATAATCATCACCTTTTCGATACCTTATCGATACCTACCAATCCTTGAGAAGAATCATCACCAAAGGGGTTTTGGTTCAAGCATACAAAATTCATTTATCACAATTCTTGATCTAACTTGGAGCCACCAATATGAAGAATCAACTTTCTTCATAAATCAGAAACAGGTGATGGTTGGGAGAGGCTTATAGAATCCTCTAAAACATTGAGAGATATCATTTTGTGGAGTTAAGATCCAATTACAAAGGGGGAGCTTCATTAATTGGTTGGATGCACATTCAAATTGTTACTAGCAGGACAACTTGAAAGGGACTGGAAGTTAGAAGAAATCAGAAAAGAGAAATGTGTTGGAAAAAGGAGCAGGGAAGGGGTGCAAAGGTGACCGTGCCAAAGAGTCATGCAAGAGAATTGAAAGGCATGGAACATGGACCAAAATTACACAAAATTAATACTAAAAACCCAATTTAAAAAAAGCCATGGTGAATTTACTATGCTGAATATTAGCACTTTTACTTTGTTGAGATATAAAAAAAGACCAAAAACCATAGTAAGAGTTCAAGGAGATGTCATCTAAAGATTCTAAACACACCATTAAATACCAAATGGAGCATCCAATAAAGAAATTAGAAAAAGAAGCAAGCTTGCCTAAGAGGAGGATAGTGTTAATCTCTAAGTTCTGTTGATGATTAGTGACCAACACTTAGTCATTCACTTAGGCAGTTTTAGTTGGCTATCATTGTGGCTGAGCTAAAACTATGCAAGGCCGAGCAACATTGCCGAGCAGTATTCAGATTGCCTAGTTACATTTTTGAGTTGAGTTGTATTATGCCGAGCGACAGAGATGTTAAGTGTCGAGCGACAAAGATGACAAGTGTCGAGCAGAACAGTTTTTTGTATACATGTCTGGAATGATTCAAACTTCGAGGATAAGTGATCTAGCCGACTTGTATAAGCTTTTTGGGCCGACTTATGTATACATTTAATATTCTTCTATGGAGTTAGTTATGCATTTAATTGTTTTATCCTATGCATGATCTATTATAATCATTAATTATAATACCTTGATGGTATAGGTATTAGATCTTGATCGTTGATCTAGATCTCGCTATCAAACTTGAATAGATATATTAAGATTGCTTCTAAACCCTATTTTGTGTGTGTAAGAAGAGAGCAGACGAAGTGTGTGGTGACTGCATTTTGAAGTAAAATGCACAGAGGGTTATTTTGTTAAAAAGAAGAGATCAAGCAAAGTGACAACACAGTGAGCAGCAGAGTAAAGTTATATTAGATTGTGAGATCATAGAAGGTACTGGAAAGAGGAGATTCGTCATCAGCATCTAAGTGCATAATGAAGGATCAATACTTGAGTCATTCTAATCATTGTATCAGGTGAAAATCTCTTAACAGAGTGGTCCTAGCAGACCTTTCTAAATCTCCTAACAGAGTGCTCACTTTATTGTAAGTTGAAATCCTTTCACAGGGTAGATTGTAATGATCTTTAGCTCTTAACTGGGTAGACCTTTAACAGGGTAGATTGTATTTTGTAATCAACTTGTGTAGCCTTAATAGGCACACTTTATTACTGTAGTAGTGGAGAATTTTGTGGGTGTCATCCCCACCCTAGTTTTACCTATTTGGGTTTCTGGGTTACCAAGTTCTTGTGTTATGAGTTGTTTATTTCATTGTGTGG
>MU224425.1:333273-345668 GCA_018584345.1 Thuja plicata
ATAATAAACATGTCAACAACATGTATCTAACCACGCAAGTCTTCATGTCATCATTCTGATAAGTACATACAGAATTACTACTGTGTATTATATGTTGTCATCAATGACAAACATACAATCAATCAACAACTCAGAATCAAATCTCCAACAATAATGGCATAGAGAATGAGTATATTAAAAGTTGTATATATGAGATATTAATCATACAATCACCATTTGTGTTATATCTTTCAATACCATTATGATACTAGAAAATTGCACCAAAAATTATAATGGTTTATACATGTGAGACTGGATCTCCCAACCTAGCGACCTTTGTCCTTCTGCAAGTTCAAATCCAACTCAAAATTTGTCTATTAAAGAAATATGACTTAGAATGAAGTTACACTTGCAAGTAACTACACAATATTTCCTCTACTCTACCAAATATTACCTACAATGAATCTATAAAATTGTTCTTGAAAATTTAATTATTAAGAATGGTAACATCTAATTGGTATAAGTTAGGTGTGTATAGTATTATTCATTTTTCATATTTGAAATGTGAATGGTTTTCCAAAAAAAAACAAATCAAAACATAATTATTTTGTTGATTTGCATTGTAACATTATGTCTAAGAATATCACCTGCAATGAATCTTTTAAGCATGAGGGAGGATGTGAATATGACTTGTCCCTTGTTTTGCAGGAGTCCATGCAAGACTTTGTACATGCATTAAAGAGGAGAAGTTGATTGTGATCAGTCACAGTAAGGGTTTGACAGCAATAGTGAAAGAAAAGGGCTTAGTTCACAAAGTTTGGTTAATGGAGATTGTCATGGAGACTAATAGGAGTGCAAAAGGAAGGATCTACATCATACAAAAGGTCTTGAAAAAGATCGAGAGCCCAAGGACAGGACTAGGCATATAAATTTGTAGATGTAAGGTATGACTGTCATTTTAAGACAGTGGAAGGGTATTTGGCTTTGTTTTGATCTCAGAGATTGTTGTTGATATAATAATGAAGTGTTTGTGTGGACAGAGCCCAAGGGGGTCTAGAGGTGCCTAGGAGTGGTTAGGTTGGTGAGTAAGTGATGTAGAAGCTAGTGGTCTGCAATCAACCTTCATAGGAAACTTTCAAATTCCTCCTTTGTTTTGTAACAACACTCAATATCTTCCTCATAAATGGATCAACTAAGGACCCAACCCACTCAATAGACCTAACAAAGGCCAATACAAATTCTTTGTGATCCCACTAGACTCCACAACTTTAAATCTGCACTCACTTAGCTCATCCATCAATGCATATTTGACTTGGGGTTGTGGTTGCCCCAATCCTCTACAATTCATTCCCCTTCAATAACCTATCAAATTGGACCACTCTCTTGGATCCACCACTCCTTATCTACCCACAAAGAGGACTCCTTTACATCCCCTTCAAAATCTAATCCCTTCACAAACACTGGACCCCCTCTTGTTCTACAAACAATAACACTTCTTACTGCCCCTAAGACAATAGGTCTGCGACTTTTCAAGACAGACACATGAGCATCCTCCAAACATGGTATCCCTTCACCCCTGACTATAGAGACATCATCTAGATCCTCCCAGACTCCCTAGGATCTTGTCCACACATCCACATATCCATTTGATCCCTTAAAATCAATTTCTAATACAAACACAAGAACTTACCAAGTAAAATTGTGACGAGGGGCGAGTTTGCCCGATGGCATTAGCCGACAGGGATGCTCTACTCGTGACGACATCCTCATCGAAAATGGCGACAGGGGCTGGGTTTGGCCGACAACATTTTTCGACGGGGATGTTGTGCTGGCGACAACATCCCCGTCGCAAATTGCGACAGGTGATGGGTATGCCCGACGACATTTTACGATGGGAATGTTGTACTTGCGACGGCATCCCCTTCGAAACTTGCGATGGGGACAAGGTATGCCCGAGAGGGATGTTGTACTGACGATGACATCCCCATCGAAAAGTGTGACGGGTGCTGGGTTTGGCCGACGACATTTTCCGATGGGGATGTTGTATTTGCGACGACATCCCTGTCAAATATTGCGACGGGGGTTGGGTATGTCCGACAACATTTTGCGACATGGACGCTATACTAGTGACGGAATCCCCGTCGAAACTTGCGACGAGGGTTGGGTATGCCAGATGACATTTTGCGACGTGGATGTTGTACACACGTCGGCATCCCCGTCAAAAATTTTTACACACCACGTGTCGCTATTGTGATGTGTGCTCAGTATCCCGATGAAATGTGACTTCAAAATTGAGTACTCGTTTGGTGGTGAATGGACGGCCATGTCTGACCCCTTTACGGTCACAATGGCGATGACGTCCTTGGTCGTCGCACTTAATGACGCAAAAATGCCGACGACATTTTGCGACGGTTTGTTGTCATTTTTCTGACAGTTAGTCATCAAAATTTGGCACCAAATGTATTAGTGGAATATGGAAATTAGACTTATGGATCTTCACCTAACTCACAAACTCTGCATCATCTACAAATTGAGGACAAGAAAAGCCAACATTGACAAGGCATACAAGCCTTCTTCTCTTCAATCTCCATAAGACTCAATCGGGTGTACCTACTTCTAGAACTGTACAGATAAGAAACTTACAATAATTGACATACTACATACCACCACATGTGGATAGTTCTCATATTTGGAAATCATGGGTGTTCAACATATCACTTCATGTACGATCCCATATACACTTTACATCTCACTAAGAACAAAAATTATACTACTCTTACTTCTAAATAACATGAAAGGGAAATGATACTTGGATGTTTGTTGTATTCTGAAAATAAAATAAGCCTTCATAGACCAGTGTGTATCCTGGGTACAGAGTCAAACAAGAGAATACAAATAGAATTCATAAATAAACATAACACAACCAGCAAATCTTTGTTTTATTAATGCCCAACTTTAATATATGTATCTTTTTTATTTCATTATTCTTCTTATAAACCCATATCCTCCACTTAAATCATTGTTAGTTGTTCAAAGAAAACTAATTCTTCCCTTAGAAGAAAGCAAGAAACGAAAGACACAAATCAGGAATACTGAAAAGTTGAATCCAAAACACCCTTGATGCATTGTATTCAAATGATAATGAGTATACAATAATGGAGATAATTATAAAACGTAATCTTCTAGCTACATACTGGTTATCAATCATTCATGAAATCATACATTTACATTCTACTCATTGTATCCTAGACCTCCAGACTCCACCCTAGAAAAGAAAAACTTATTCTAAAACTCTCTCCCTTATGACCCTGGGATTCCAATATATATATTTGAATGAAAAAAGCTTCAAGTTGTTCCCTAAATCTGATCTGCTTAACAAAATTTGTTACATAGAACTACATCCCAACAAAGTTTGTTACTCCCTAATTTTATCATATGCATAATAGCTTGTTGGAGTAGGAATCTGCATATTTCTCAATGAAACAGCTCACTTCGATCCTCTTTGGCTCTGGAGATGAATTTTGCACATCCTTGAAAGCTTTAGTGAATGAAAATGGCAATAAAATCAACCTTTATTCAATTTGAAATGAAGCATTCAAGAACCATCTGCTATTAATTGTTCATTCGAGCCAAAAAATGGCTCCAATCAAGTTTGAAATCTAGTCGTCGACCTTCTCCATGTTGGTGCATCCAACAAATCTTATTAGTCAATCTGACATTGACTTCCTAGTTAGCAAAAGGGCCCAGCAATTGACCTGCGAAGAAAATCCACCTCATCACCTTACAGCCCATCTATTTGGCTCCACCGTCAGCTTTCTTTGGCTCAGCGAGGACACATGGAAGCATCTCGCAATGTCGCAATGCCTAACTTCCTCGCATCTCCCGATCATAGGATCACGAGAGCCATTGGATTTAATCTCAGTTTGATCGCCTGTTATAACACAATATTAGCTCCGAGCGTTAACTTTCGAGTACCTTTATCCTCATCTTTAAAAACATCTTTGTTCAATATCTTCACGTGCAAAAAGATGCACCTTTAGTTGTTCGAACTATAACCCAAAAGCAGTCGGCATACAATAATAAGACTTTTCCAATGTTTCCTTCAGCCAATCAGAATATAACAGATATCATCCTCCCATGATGTCATGATCAATAAAATACCCAGGAAAAGGTGTTCACAGCATGGCGGGGACCAATGAAAAGCTAACACATAGCACTTCGCTAGTAAAGTAAAGGGGGCCCACCTAGAACGACACTGATACCCTCAAGATAAACCTAATGAAAGAACATGGCCCCCCTTCAACGACAAAACAACCCATAACTTATTCCACTTAAGGCCCAAAAAGTAACTTCAAAATAGAACAGACTTAGGGTTTAGCATGAAATGAACTACAAATTAAAGAAACCCTAAAACCATAAGCCCTAAAAACCATAACAGAGAGTCATACAAATTGAAAAGGACCAAAACCAATCAGGCAAACAAAAAAATTTCAAGGCTCAGATTGAAGCACTACCACCTTCAATTTCTTGAATGGTTTTCCCTTCTTTTGGTTTTTTTTTATCTTAATGTTATCATTTTTAAGACTCTCATCCACCTTTGTTTTTCTTGTCATCAACATAATTTTCCAACACACAAGCTTCATCCGCATTATTTGACTTGGCTATGATGGCTATGACAACTTTCCTTTTTAGTTTTGTATGCAACCCCCAAGATTCTTAGTGGTATATCTTCTTTTCCCAAGTCCGTGTTTAGCATCATGGCTTACCTTAAATCTTGGTTGTGTAGTCTACCCTTCGACCACTTGTTTTCCTAAATATACCCATCTATTTCTTGGTTAGTTTCATAACCAATCGAATAAAAAAATTCCTTAGAAGACCTATCAAGCATGTCAACTACACATTGTTGGTTTCTTCTTCTCGAATGAAAGTAGATAGCTTTCCCACCATGCAAGAGTATGTCCACTATTATGATTTCAATCACATTATGGACACTAAAATTCACATGCATTTGCTTCATCCAACTATAATTTTTTTCGCATCTACTTGACCTTTAAACGTTAGCATTTACCTTAATTTCAAATTTAAATGAGGTATGTCCAACTCTTACCTTAAGCTCTATTTTTTCCCAATGTGATCATTGCCACCCTTCTCTTTTCCCCAAATTATCTCCAACACTTCTTTGCTAAAGCTCAAATTGGGAAATTGGTAGATAATTTGATTGTGTATCATTTGAGTTTGAGGTCTTTCTATTTATTGATATTGTTAAGTTATTCATTGTTGATGTTTCATTTCCTACTCTTCATGGCTATTTAAGGATAAAATACTTTTATTCAAATCACTCTATTTTATTTCTTGATTCTAACTATGAGTTCCTATCTTTGGACTCTCTTGGACTAACGTTTCATCACTTGTAGACCTTGCTACCCTCATACAATCCATTTAACTTGCATTTCACATGTTTCAAGAATATACTTTGGTAACAAAAATGATTTGTAATTGCTACATAAACCAAAATTGTGTCTATGCAGTCATTTAGATGTTGAAACACAAACTATTAGAAGGTTTTCAATGAAAATGTGGAATGTAATTAAGTTCAAATACTACTAGTAAAATGTAAGAAAGCATAGGTGAACACAATACAAACTTTCACCTTGAAATGTAAGGAAGTTGAAGTAGTAAAATGTTTTATACCTCATGAGAGGAAACTTATGCAAAACTTTTTCAGGTCTTTACAACAGTAACAAAAAATATATAGAAATAACATACACCATTTATGCCACAAGACGGTGATTTATGTGGGTAAAAGCCTTTTAAGAAAAAAAACTCATTTCAAAAGTCACCTAATAAATTATTTTGAAATTGCCAAGATTACAACATATTCGCAGAGAAAGGTTTCATAGGAGTATCACCAATTAGAGATCTAGATGCAACTCAACATCTCTAAGCCTTTCACACACAACATCCATCTCAAGCACCTAATATAAAGGAGATATGATACATTAAACCATCAAGTTGAAATTACAAAATCATGAGCTAAACCATCCAAAAAGTAGTGACCAGATTATCTTCATTCAAAGATGCCTCGTGACGTGTCAAAACACACATCAAAACATGTAACTCCTTGCAACTCTTTTCTTTGTCCAACACGTTTTCACATATTCCAATTTAGGAGATCCAAATTTCAAATTCTATAAATTTTGAGGTAGGAGGTTGATTGATGAATCATTTGAATCATTGGAAACCAAATGTGATCTTGGGTCAAAACTTTACCACCATGTTCATTTGTCGATTTCATAGCTTTAGGAAAAAAAATAACTTGTATGTGCTCAAATGTAATTTTTCTATAAATAGTAAAATTTTGTAATTGTAAGGCTGAGACACCTTTTTCCCTAACAAAAAAACCCTAATTTGAGAGGAAAAACCTAGTTTGATAAAGCTCAAATAGCAATGACATTTTATGTATTATCAATCAATAGAACTCCAAGATGGATTATAATGTATCACTATGAACCAATAATTCATGAGTGCTAGCAAATCAAATTGCATGTTTATTTTGTGTATATACCAAGTGCTTTGTGATTCTCAAACACCCAATAACCAATTCTAGACTTTCTTCTTTATTTTTGTATGTTTATATGCTTTACTCAAGGGCACCAAGGTAACCTAACCATCCTAAACATCTAAAAAGTAGTGTTGTTTTGATTCGCTCTTTCTTGATTGTAGCAACAAAATTGTTACCTTCCAATTGAAATTTTTAGACTAGCATTGACAATTTCATGATTGTCACTTATTTATATTGTCATGCTAATGATTAGTGACATGTTTACATTTTTATTCACCATTGTTTTTAAAATCACTCCTAACAAAACTAAGAATTTTGTTTGTCATGTAACAAAAACTTTGCAATGGTCCAATAAGTAAACCAAACATTTGACTAAAAGTCTTCTAAATAGAGACATGTGTCCAATCTATATACTTAACTCATGCCCTGACCTTAAATGTCAGTCTCGTATATTGGCGAATATAACCATCAATTAAGACACTTCTGAAATTGCTAGCGAAATTATTAAATAAATCATTTAGAAAACATAAATTCTATTGGCGAATTGAATTGCATTTGACCAAAAAATTAAGTCCGAGGCAATCCAACTACTTCGTTTGGTCCCACTTATTCGTCATTTTCCAAAGTGTCAACATGAAATATTTGCCAGATGGCGAATATTCGCCACTAAAGTTTTCCTTGTAAAAGACAATTCCAAATCAAAGTTTCTAACCTACCTTATTTACTCTATTTCAAGCCCTACTAGTGGTTAGTGATATGATTACATTTTCGCATATCTTTCGGGATGAACCATGGACTTAATCGTTGGATTATGAGGGTCTTCTCATTCGATATCATCAATGCTTCTCTACTATTCACATGGCCACATATTGTTCTCTCTCACATCATAAAGGTAATTGTCACTTGGTGGAAGGATGTTAATGGTGATCACATTATTGTCTTGGCTTCTAATTCTTCCTTTGATGACTCTTGACAGGTTGATGATGATTACTCCTAGGATGATGTTTTGCCTCTTGTTGCAAGCATGGCCTCTTCAGGCCCTGTGAATCCTCCTCCACCTCTTGCTGCTAGTGTGGCCCCCTATAACCACATGGACCGTTCTCTACCTGTTGCTCATCTTCTACTCCAAACTTTAGTGGATGACGTGTTGCCTTGTCTACACGTTGCTCCTTGCGCTACCAGACTCACTAAGGGTATTTCCCCCCTTGCTCGATGTTCACAATGATAGTATAGCCTAAACTGGTGTTCATCGAAGGAGTAAAGATTGTTCTTCCTCCTCTTCCCAAACTCTTCCTCGAGTTGTGGGTAAAATTTCTACCTCCCCTTGATGTGGGTTACAAGTTGTTCTGCTAGTGTATCATAATTGGTTTGAAGTGATCTTTGCTATTAGTGGTTTGTTCTTGACATGTTATATGTGGCATATTTGGCATGTCTTTGTATAGGGTCGGCACCCTTGTTTTGTTGTTTTTATAATAAAAAAACAAAAACTAATAATTGTCCAATAAGTAAACCAACCATTTTTCTAAAAACCAAAGACCATCTCAAATCAATAATCTCTAACCCACCCATTTTAACTTTTTTATTAGTATTGAAAATGATACATAAGAGTCTATTAATGCTTACATCAATAAGCATATTTTTTTTAAGTGTCTTATCATAAGTGTGGACTCCACTGCTCATGCTAGAAACTATAACAGATTTTGCTCATGCTAGAATCTACAACAAAGAATCTGTTGGTATTTAAGTTGAACAACTTACATTTATATTATAGATGTCCAATCAAATAGCTTTAAAACTACCCAATTCAGTCAAAAAAATGATTTGGATTTATCTTGACAGAGAGGTGCGTTTGGATAGTTGCTTGCGTGGATATCTACCTTAGATTATTTTATTGGACTTCAGTTTAAATTCTAATAATTTTGGCAATTGAAAATTCTGATCTCTCGCATGTCTCTCACTAATTATTCTACTGGGTCCAGGTGATCTCATCCGATCACTAACTGATATTAGTAAAATCTCTTCCTTTCTAATTTTTTATTCAGGGCGCCGTTGAGATCATATCCTAAAGCAATTGTTTCCTATCATTCTTCAAGAGATTTGATTGAAGATTCCAACTCCTATTTCTCAGTACCCAATTCTCGACATTCAAGCATTTCTCTGTCTTATCGTAAATAACATGAGAAAGCACGAGACTCTTCTCCAGTTCAGTCAAAAAACAGATAAGTGCGTTGTCCTCTAGTTTAAACATAGATATGGTTTCATTCTATCTTTTGATGGACCCATATGATCAAACTATATACAATCTCATTGGTCACACGTGTTGTAGTTCTTGTGGAGCAAAATCTTCAAATGGTGGGATCTGCACTTAATATGTGAACTGTATGTATCAAATGATATCAGCACAAGCTAGAGAACACCCACGAGGCTGAGGAAGACTTTCACCTAATTCATACTTACAAATTGGTAAAGCTTTTTTGTGTAGGTAATGCCAAGTGTAAACAACATCCATTTGGAATTAAGACTGTCCAATTTACTCTACATGAAATACCCGTTAGTTATATATATGGTAAGCCCTAAAATTGCAAATCTTCGAGAGTCCTGTGTTCCCTTTGTTGTCTTGGACCTATCCTGCCCATCATTTCCTTTCATTCACAGAATTCTTTCAATATGCGCCCATGGTTATTTTATTCTCAAGTGCTGTGTTTTGTATCCCTTTAGGGTTTTATCGTGTGCCCAGCTTACAAAAATTCAAATAAGTTCATTTCTAGCCTTGGACAGGTTTTCATTTGCTTGGGTGCCTTTTCCTCTTTCTCCCTGCAATCCCAGTTCCCTGCTAATGTTTTCTCTACTGCACGGTTCTTCTAATTTTTCAGGGATCCCAATTTCCAAATCCTTGAATCCCCTTTTTGTGGCATCGGTTTTCTTTGAGCCTTGATCTTTCTTTGCCTCTTGCAGCCTCCTTTATTTTCAAGCTTATGCTTCCAGATTTCCAATTAACCCCTTACCTCATAGACAAATGGTATCATGCACTTTCAATCCCCCTTTACTGATGAATTCCCATATCCTCTCTTCATTCTTTCACATTCAGTATCAAGCATTCCTATTCCTTGATCCACAACCATTTTCACTCTTGTTGTGGATTTTCAAGGCTTGACATGCCTTCCTCCCAAAAGTGCACCTTGCAATTTGCAATTCCAAAACTTGATCCCCACTAATCCAATCATTGTCTCTTTAGGTTAGCACACATGAAGAAAACTATCATATGGTATCCCAAACCTCAAATCTTATTCCTCCACTCCATTTCTTTTAAGATTGAATATTTCTTCCACCTCATTCATTCAACATGTGAATTTCCTGAATCCCAACTTGAAATCCTTCTTGGCACCCTAGTACACAATTTTTCCTGAAGTCTCATATGTTAAAGCTTCCATGATGTTTTTAACCATTTGAGCACTATTCAAGAATGAGTTTTTTTGGAACCTTGACATTTGAGCTCATTAGCCCACCTCCCTCCCTCCCTTACAAATATAGAAGCATCATTAATTATCAAAATTTAATGTAATAAACATGTACTATTTAACTCTAGCCAGAATGCCATTAAGCTCCTCAAAGGGCCATATCCACATGCAAGGCCATGTCTGAAATTGAAAATGTGTACATGGATAGTTGAGCACCATAAATGCAAACCCTAGCCATTGTAGGTCTATAAGCAAGTCCCAATGTACTCTTTGAACACAATGACATTCTCACTACCTTACGTTACTGAACATAAAATCCAAGGAGGTTTTCATTACATGAGGATGACTAACACATTAAATGTCTTGACTCAAAAAAATCCTACGACCCCCAATGAGTTACCAAAATGCATGTATCTGAAACATTATTAACACAAGGATGGAAAGTGCCAAAAAGGTAGATCATTTTTGTTACTTGCAAGGGTTGCAAGTTTCAAAGATTTGTCTATGGTTTTGATTTCAACAAGTCCAACATGTTAATTCAGTTAAACATTTTGCAAGTCCCAAGAAGGGTTTCAAATGGCAGTTGTGCCTATAATTGAATGTTTCCATGACAATTTGTAAATCTTCAAGGAATCTTCAAGCCTAGCTGTGGGTTTCCCCTAGCTACATTTGCTGACATGATTGCAACAAGGGTTTGATGAATATGACAATGTTCAAAACCATTGTTAAGCTTTTGTCGTGGGTTGGTCATTCATTTGTCTTGTATGTGTTTTTGCAGCATTGATATGGATTATTGAGTGTGCTCAATTGTATGACATCTCTGCTTCATGTGTATGTAAGAATCGATTTTCAAGGGTGATTTGCAAGTGTGCCTTCTTTGCACGTTGGGACTATTTTACCCATTGGAATAGGCATCAGACTTGTAAGCTAATGATCAAATGCATTCCTATCAGAATATATATAATACCTTTAGTAGTTTAGAAGTAGGTTAGAGTTCTACATGATTTCATGATTCAATGGTTTGCCCTGACGAATATTTTGATTGAACTTGCACAAAGCTTGCACATGTACAGTGATGTTTTTATACACTTTAAAAAAGGAGTATAACACAAAATCAATTAGTTTATGTTATAGTGACAGATCTTAGGGTAAAGTATATATTGGGTATGGTTGTAATTGACTAATGTTTCTTATTATCCTCTCTATTGGAAGCACCCTCAAGGATATCTCTGTGAACACTCTCCTTGGTTTCAACAAGCACAAAGCTGAAGGTGAGCAAACCCACTCACAAGAATTAACCCAATCATGCCATTGTCTGTTCACTAGTCCTAGGCAACACCTACATTGACATTCCCTAGACTTGGGTTTTGGTGAGAGTCTTTAGGGTCTGTGGAGATACATGTTTGCTGGTTAACAGTGCCAAACCTTGATTTGTGCCTAGCATAAGGTGATAGTGAGAATTAAGATTGTGTTCCTTAAAGAAGATGACAATTGACACTCTTCCATCTAAGTGATTGACTAAAAAGTTTGAGGCACTGATGCTGTATTTCAAAAAACTTCAAGCAGAAAGCCCACCACTGAAGATATATATTGTTCCTTTCGGCAGGTAACCATCATTTTGTGGCACTAAAGATTCAGCTGCCAATATATTTCTGGTTATCCTCAAACATTTATCAAGCATCTTCAATTATTACCAAATCACTTGTGTTGCACAAAACACATAAATGCTAAAATTAAGAAATGTGCTATGGGCTGTTCTTCCTCACAAGCTACAAATGCTTCCAACTTGATAACTGCAACACTGACTCCCTCAACGTTTACCAAGAAATGTCCCCCTAAGGTCTCTTTGCCTAAAGTTTCCTCAACTCAATGTCCTGCAACAATTTGGTGATTGTCCTAACAAGCTACAAATGCTTATAACTTGTTAACTCCAACACTGGCTGTCCACCTAGGATCTCTTTGGCTAAAGTTTTCTCCACTCATTCTCCTGCAGCCATTTGCTGATAACCTCATGATTCTCATGGTGTAACATGTAGATAATTCTTTGGAAAGGAATCATGTGTGTTAATGACAAATTCTTCTGTGGATAGTCAGAGATAATTCTATCTTGTGGTCTAACATGTAGTTAGTTCCTTCCAGAAGAATATATATACTTTCCTCCAATTATATCATGTTATGTTTTAAACAATCTATATTTGTAAGACTGCAGTAAAATTGTCAGTCTACTACCTTAAGGGGACAAGCTTTGCTTAATTCTAAGTTGCCGGTTCGGATTCCAGTTCGGATGCGGGTTCGAGATTCGGGTTCGAAATTTGTCCAAATTTTTTTTGGGCTGGGTTCGATTCGTTTTGGGTTCGTCCGTACAAGTTTTTTAAATATATATATATATATATATA
>MU224425.1:376503-389866 GCA_018584345.1 Thuja plicata
AATTTTCCTTCCCAAAATAATACTTTCAATTCCAATTCCAGGTCTGAGAAGGAATTGTGGAATGCTCAAAATGACCCAAAATTAGAATTCACATAACCCTATTCCAATTTTTAATTTTGGAACCAAATAGGGAATTGAACATTTTGGGAATTCGAAAATGTCAATTCTTGTTCAATTCCGCAAAACAAACGGGCCCTAAGTGATTATAACAAGAGACGCAAGCGTCAAAGTTCCTGCCTGTTGTGTAATATTTTTAAGGGTAAGATATGGTGAAATGAGAATGTGTTTAAGGTAGTGTGGACAAATTGCGTGACACTAATCATATAGAAATAAGAAGACATATTTTGGCACCAAAAGAAAATAATGTAAATTGAATATTTGAATAATATGTTGAACAAAAGTTCATTATCTTTGTAATTAATTATAATTTATGAAAGAAGTTATGGGGAAATCATAAATAATGTGAATTGAAAAAGGATCATTTGTGTGCGAAGGGAGGTTTTAAATTTTCCAAGCTACCTTACTCCAAAAAGGAATCCAAAAGCACCAAATCAATTTTGTAGAAATTCAGAAGTCAAAAGATGCACACTTACTTTTCTGTTTTATGTAAATCCCCAAGTCTAGAGTTTGAATAATTACTCTAGAATTATAGAGTTGTGATTTTGAGTATGAACAAATTTGTAAGGATGGAAATCTTGATGAGATGCAAGAATCGAAAGACTAAAATGAAAAGGAAAGCAAAAAATAAACTTTTAAATAAGAATATTAATCAAATCATTTTCTCATAAGTCTAAAACAAACAACATAACATGAACATTGAGAATGTATTATAAAATTTAAATTATTATAAAAATAGAATAAATGTAAATGAATTTTTTTTAAAAAAGCAATAAATGTATTTAGCTAAAACATTATAATAGATGATATAATACGATGGGATAGTGTTGTTCTCAATTTTGAAGTTGTACATTCGATATTATAAATGAAAATATGATCTTCTATTCCTATATAAAAAGTAACTTTAATGCTTAACAATTTACATGAGAAAAATATAATGTTTGTCTTGTATAAATTTGTATAATGTACACTTATGGATAATAATATATTTTTTAATTATAATATAAGAATTATTTTGATTTTGCAACCAACATATTTGTTTGATATATTGAATGGGGTGAAAAGCAAAATAATTTTGATGATTTTGTAACTTCAAATTTTCATATGTATACTTTAGAAAAAATAATATTATTTAATGATGAGAAATATGGCCAACTATTTATTATTTTAATAATATAACATAACAAAATAGTAAATAGGACAAAAGAAATAAATTATTACTAAAAATATAAATATATATTTAACTATTAATATCTTATATTTATTATTGTCTTCGGACGCTAGCTCAAACGGTGGGGAGTGGAGGCTTGAGGTTGTGGGTTACCCCCATGGTCTCGGGTTTGAAACTCCCTCTGGATTTATCTGGTGGGACCAGAGTTTGAGCCCGCGGTCTCACCCAGGGGGGATTAGTTTTGCCCTAGCTCACACAGATACCCAAGATTTGGGCTGCTAGTCGCTAGGCTAGGTCGCGGGGATACCCCCTTGTTAAAAAAAAAAATCTTATATTTATTATTTTAATAATATAACATAGCAAAATAGTAAATAGGACAAAAGAAAAATGATCAAAATAAATTATAATAAACATTTATTCTAAGCATAAAGAATTAAAATTTTTAAAATAAACAATTAAAATTAATTGTTTTAAAATTTTAAAATCTTAAATGCTAAAAGTAGTTGAATATAAAGTATATACATTCTAATAATGAGTAATACATTTATAATGTACATTTAATACAAATGAGATGACATGCTTTTTAATGCTGCCAATAAATGACTACCATGTGCTTTTTTAATTTTCTTTTAATTAAACTTTTAAAATGTGAATATTCTCATTGCCTTTTTTGTTCACAGCCAATAGAATTATAAATAAATAACATTATTTAGATTTTTTAAATATGTTGAAATTATCAAACTTTACAAAACATAAATAACTTAAAAAATATTGAAATCTGATTGGTCAGATTAATTGCATTTCAAACTAAATGAATGCAATAGTTTACCTACCTATGGCAGGAACTAATAATGAGAATTATATTAAAAATATATATTGTTAAGTTTGTATATATATATATATATATATATATGGAATGTAAAGATTCATGAAATATATGTAATTTATCATTAAATTATTCTTTACATCTATTGTACAAAATTAAGTGTTCTATTTAGATTTAACTTAATATTAATTTTATAAGCCAAAAATAAAATAATTTGATGTGCTCTAAATAATGGTTTCAGATACCATATAGAATGAATATTACATTCATTAGAGATGGGATCCTAGAAATAATGTTATTGGATACCATAGAGAATGAATATTGTATTCATTAGAAATGGGATTCCGATATCTGTAGGGGGCTAGAGGAGATTGTCACGGTTTCCCTAGTCTCCGGGTATGTGCCCAAAAGGCAGATTTGGATACTATATAAAATGAATTCTATATTCATTAGAGATGGATTCTTATCTGAAAAGGGGGGCTAGGGGAGATTATCATGGTTTCCCTAGTCTCAGGGCATGTGCCCAAAAAGGCATATTTAGATACTATATAAAATGAATTCTATATTCATTAGAGATGGGTTCCTATCTGAAAAGGGGGGCTAGAGGAGATTATCATGGTTTTCCTAGTCTCAGGGTATGTGCCCAAAAAGACAGATTTGGATACTATATAAAATGAATTCTATATTCATTAGAGATGGATTCCTATCTGAAAAGGGGGGATAAAGGAGATTGTCATGGCTTCCCTAGTCTCGGGGTATATGCCCAAAAAGGAAGGTTTGGTTACCATATAAAATGAATTCTATATTCATTAGAGATGTATTCTTATCTGAAGGGGGTTAGAGGAAATTATTATAGTTTCCCTAGTCTCGAGATTATTATAACCTCATATAGGCAGTATATATACTTGTAGTCAGTCATATGCATATGTGTAGGCTTGGATAACGATGCGCATTTCCAAGAGAACCTAGAAGCAATGCTATATGGAAAGACAGATGATAACCTGATTGCTTAGAGTGGAGCTTATATCCCTCAAGCCGAGAATCGGGAACTCTATGAAGCCCGACCTAGAGGCAATTCCTAGGGTCAAATTCCCCTTTCTAACTTATAATAGAATAAGTTTCATATAAATATGGAATAATATTTTTTACTAACATTGGTTTTGCAAGAAATTATACAAGGAGAATAACCAGTGGCATTACAGATAACCGAGAACCTTACTTTCATTTACGAGAAAAAGCCCTAATATTAGAAACAATGGCAACTACGTCAAGAACCTCCAAGATCAAGAATGATAAGAATAATAAGGTCAATCTAATCAAGAATTCCACCTGTGAAGAACCTCATTACAAGATATGTCTCGAGGTTGCTTCACAACACGACAACACTGGTGCATTCTCTAGAATACCAGCTAGGGTTTTGCTCGTTGAAGATGTGTGAGCTTATATACACTACAAGATTGTTGAAATAGGATACCTAGAAATTGAGCAAGCTTTCAAGAAGCTTTGCAACGATGATGACACTATCAAGGAAGAGCATAAACACATTGAAGTAAAAGGGCTCACACATGCCCTACTATTTTCGAAGGAATTCAAAGTCGAATGGATTCGGTTAGTACTGAGCAGGATACATGACCAAAAGATATGGCTGGATGAACGAAAACCAATAACCATGGATGTTATACATGTTGTTACCGGTTATCCCATAACTGATAAGGTAAAGGAACTAAAGCACCCACCTAAAGCTGACATTGAAAAGAATACAGGAGGAGCATGAGATGAAGAGGATTAAAGGTATCCACCATCAAAGATGATGAAATGAAATTTGGAGCATGTTTCTTAGGATACAAGTTCTTTCAGGCTAGCAGGATGAATAGTATTGCATCTGGAGTAGTGGATACAACATACAAAATTGTCAAGAAGGGACTGCAGTTGGATCTATCAAAACTTCTTCTAAGACAATTCGATGAGAACATGAAGACAATAAGGATTGCAAAGTCCAACTCATGTAAGTTTGGTTCACTCATCATGTGCATATTTTTCTATTTTCAAGAATCCTTCCCATCCATAGGAAATGTCAAATGGGACACTACTAGACTAGTGACCACACATATTAGTGAGTTCATCAAATCACTAGGAGAAAATTTTGAATCAGTCATGGATGAATACTTGACTGGATTCAAAGAAAGAATGCAAAAGAAAGTAAGGATTCCAGAACAGTTAGTAGAAAAATTCAAGACTGGCATATGTTTTATGGTGGACACTGACTACACCTACATTAAGCCAGTTGTACCAAGAAAATCATGGCTAGCTCCACTTGGCTATGAGGTGAACATATATCAAGCATCAAATGCTATTGAGGCATTGATAAATGAGCCATTGGACAAATCAAAACCCAAGTTTGGAACTTATGAGGAAGCCAAAGAAAGGATTAAAACTAGCTTAGTTGTAAAAAAAGATTGACATAAAGAAAGATAAAATGGTTAAGACCTTGAAGGAAAAACTGTCGGTGAATGAGGAGGAAACATAATAGACTAAAGAAACCAAGGGTCAGTTACCCGTTAGTGAAGCTAAGAAGGGGAGTGAATCAAAGTCCATAGAGTCTGATTCACCACCTCCACCACTAGCAAAGAAGCCAAGGACTACTGCTACAACTAGGACCATGAGTCAGACAGCAAAGGATGCAAGTCCTTCACTGATCAAGAAAGGTCAAGTAAGGAGCTACAAAATAAAACCTCAAACCAAACAGACCAAAGCACCAAAGAGGAGAAGGAAATTAATCCTAACCAAGGAAGATATCAAAGATACTCAACAAGATGAATCTGTCCAAAAAGAAAAGAGTAAGATTCCTGAAACTATTGGTGAGGTATGTGCTTCTATTATCAAATTGGGTACATCAAATGATCACAAGATTAAGAAATGGCTAACATTGGATCTCGAGGATCAAAATAAAATAGAAGAGGCAATTATCAAAATGATGTGTATATTCAAATATGTTCCAATACAATTGGAAGATAATATGCTAAAAGAACTTTTGAATAGATTGTCAGCAAGATGGACATTTGCATTACACTCTGAGAAACAGATTAGGGAAAGAGCCCTAGTTTCTATCATGCCTCCCAAATCTAAAATGGAGGAAATTGAAGAGATGTTGAAGAAACACTCCAAAAGGTTCTCACCAAAGTTAAGAGCCTATCAAGTACTTCAAGGACATCTACTTGAACTAGACAGGAAGAGTGAGGCTGAATGGAGAAAGATACTTGATATACCTAAAAAGGATACAAGTCTCGAGCCACAAATTGCTCTTACTGACAAGCAACACAACAAAGATGATCAGGATAAATAGAGCCCCGAACATATTCTTATTACTAAAGAGGATGTTAATGAAGAATCATTGAACACAAAATCCAACAAGGATATGGACATTGCAGATAAAACATGGCCGGATAATACAATCATTGATGTTACTGGATCAGATCCTGCAGATGAAGTACAAAGAGATGAAGATGTCACTATTGTCAAGGATCAAACTGACAAACAAGATACTATAACAGATTCAGCATAGGTAGACACACCAGGACAGATACCATTGTTGATACAAGCTATCAACATTATCTTGGAAAAGGAGAAATCGCTAGAGAAGGAAGCAAGCATACCCGAGAATAAGGGTAATGATGAACAAAAAGATACATCTGACAAGAAGAAATAGACAACCGATGAATAGGTAGTCACCGGTGGAGATCAAAATGTTACAAATATAGATCACACACAAAAAGATGGAGATAACACCAAAAAGGATGCACAAATGAAAGATACAGATGAAGTGCAAAATGAGAAAGGTGAACAAGATAAGCCAGCTGATACCACTCCTAAGAACACCAAAGGAGATACTGCAGTTACACTGAAGGTTGATGAGGAGATGTCCACACACAACTGAAAGGAAAACCCTTTGTAGTAAGAAAAAGGTACAACACCACCAAAACAATCCTCTAGCACATCAGACCAAGCAAAGAAACTTGCAATGGTTTTGCATACAGGTGCATCACAAAAGAAGAATAAGAAAACCAAGAAGAATAAGTTGGAGGTCAAACTTGATGAAATCATTGAAATACCAAAGTGTGATCCAACCACATTGGACTATGAATCCCTTATAGAATATGAAGAGATATGTCAAAGGAAAGCAATGCAGGCAAAGCTTAGAAAAGAACACAAAGATTCTCTAGTATTGGAAACCACAAGAGACATCTTAAACCAAATAGTTCCTGACATTGATGTTGATCACAATGCCCCCATTCTGGATCAACTTGTTGTTCTCACTGAAGAAATCACAACTCAAGATGTGGATGCAAAAAAGGCTATTGAAGAATGAGTAGAACAAAAGTTCCAATACAAATTGACAAAAAAGATCAACCAAGAAGTGGCAGAAAATAAGGTAAAGCTTTCAGAACTAACAAATGAATTAGATCCAATAATTACTGAAGCTATTTTCTTAATTCAAAAGCTATGCACTTTGGAGAAATTCACAAAGGATAATAGTGATAAGATTGCAGAGATTGATTCTGATCTAAATGCAAGTGCTCAAAGTCTAACCAAGGATGACAATGAAATCAAATTGAATTATGAGAAGATAATAGAGATAAAATGGTTAAGTCAAGAACTTTGGGAAGCAAAATCACAATTCAGAGAAGAGGTTACCGAGCTACAAGCTCAAATTTTACTGAACCTCACACTTCTACAACATCACATAAGTTCAGCAAGACAACTAATTGCCACCCCCAAGATGTCTGTAGTAGACAACATCTACAACATGCAAACTAGGATTACACTAGAGCATATGGCATTTGAACATCTAAAGGAGAAATGGGAGAAGATGATGGAGGAAATGTAGAGCTCACACTCATTATTTTTGATAAGTTATAGATATACACCTTTGCCCTTACTATCAAAAAAGGGGGAAAAGGAAAATGATATGTACAATAGGGGAGAATGATATGTACAGTACATATAGCACAAAGGGAAAAGACAAGGTGAAAAGGAAGAAATAGTATAAAGACAAGTGTACATACACATATACTATAGTATACCGGTATATGCATAGGGGGAGTCATGAAATGACTAAGTAATATACATCGTGCATATACTATAAACATTTTTAGTATTTTGCACATATCAGTTTTTTATACTAATGTCAAAGGGGGAGATTGATGACATATATTTTTCCATTAGTATGCAAAGGAAAACTATCAATAATGACTACACCGAAAGACAAGTTTTAGCACAACCTGGAAGAACAGTCTACAGTATAAACCGAAGACACAACTTACAAGTGCAAACCAAAAAAGTTAAACAGTGGAACCCGACAAGAGTAAACCGACAGAGGATCTCGAAAGCATTGTGCAAACTGACATATAATATTATAGAGTAAACCAAAAGAGAAAACAAGAGAGAAACCTGATAGAGCAAGGGAACCTGACTGACAAACTTTCAGAGCAACCCAGGCATCATAAACCAAAAGTTAGTTATATCCTGAGAAAAGTGGATCTGACTTCCACGTCATATAAAACAATTATGCTTTAGATTTAGAGTTTAGATTTGTTTTAAAACCATTTCTTGAGGAACAAGAAACATAATTGTAATTATTTTAGTCAGTCTAACTGATTAAAAACATGCAAACTAGGAGATCAAGGTCAAGTTGTAAACCTTTGATCATAGAGTTAAGTTTGTAGTATGTGAAACTAAAAAGGTTAAATCTATTGTATAAATAGATGTATAATCATTCATTTGAGATGGATGTGAGGATCATTGTAGCCAAGGAGCACACCTATGGATCAAACTAAGAGTTTCAAGAAGCAGAACAACAAAAGATGATTTTGGTTATCAAGAACCAAGAATCAAGGCTACCGAGCAATAAAGGTATTAATCAATCACATTAGGTGATACATTGTACATGTAATCTTTAATGGATCTATAATCAACAATTGTAGATTGCATACACTCAGGTCAATGAGTATTTTTGTCTACATTCTAACAAGTGTAGCAAATAGAAGAAATCCTTTCAAGAAAGGTGGATTTAACAGTCCTATTGTAAATCTCTTAACCGAGTGCACACTAAACAATGTTTCTAAGGCTCTTAATAGAGTATACCTTAACCAGTCTCCACATAATACTCCTAACAGGGTAGATCATTAGAAGTGATCAAAATTGTAAGCCTTAACTGACCCCTTCCAATCTGTAGATAGTGAAGTTTTTGTGGGTGCCATCCCCACTGCAGTTTTTACCTTCTAACAGGGTTTTCTGTGTTACCATATCTTGTGTTATGTGTTATTTATTTCATGAATGTTTCTATGAATGCCTACATATAATTAACATTATGAATTGATATCGCATGCATAAAGAAAGAACAACATATATGATCGGTAAAGCAAAGATTTGATTACATAAGGTTTAAGGTTAATTAAATAAAAGTGTTTAGAGGTACTGATTCATCCCTCCCCTTGCAGTACATACTTCCCATTATTTACAACAAGTACCTCTACCCCTAATTCTCCTGGTAATTATGCTTCACACATACTAACCTCTACATTGAAGTAGAATTGAGTATTTGATTACACGAGCCATTCTATCTAACACAAACCGTTACACAACAAATTACTTAGGAGGAAGTTGCATTATAGTTTTATAGTGCTTGTCTTACTAATTGCAGAGGGGAAGAGAACTCATAAATATTTAGAATATCACAGAGGCACAACTTAACAGTGCAACAATATATCTTAATACTATTATGCCCATGTAGTATAAACTAAGAAACTTGTTGACAAGCATGAATCGTATGTGATCCCATATAATATAATATCTCACTACATTAAAACACAAATATAAAAACTATAATTAACTTGGACAAAAATCCTAAATCACAATTATTCATCCTCACATATGCCCCATCATATAGTCATAGCATCCAAATTATTGCATCATAATCAATTTAAATTTCACACAGTCATTCTTTAGAGTTTAACAATTTATCAAGATAATGTGACATTTCAACAGATGCAAAGGGTCATAGTCTCTTCAATAGGGAGGTAGAAAAAAATGGTCTTCCCTTTTTGGTGTCAAACCCATGGGTAAGTCATCTTTATCACCTATTAACAATATCTCGAAACCTTCTCAAGGAAGCTTTTCCATTACAATCCCTAACCAAATCATAAACCATAGCCACCACATCCACCTACCCTTTCAACACCCATTTTCTCATGGAAAAGGCACAAACCACCTCAATATTGGGTCTTACCCCCAAAATATACCAACCAGGGAGTTTTCCATTCTTGCAATGGTGTGGTCTATGATTTGGTCAGGGATTGCAAGGGAAAAGCTTCCTTGAGAAGGTTTTGAGATATTTTTAATGGGTGGTAAAGATGACCTACCCATCGGTTTGACACCTAAAAGGGAAGACCATTTTTTTTCGCTTCCCTGTTGAACCACTGACTCACAAAGTCTGGCCCCATCGGTTCCCCAGCCGACTGTCCAGCATCAGGATCCTTATCTTGCACCCCAATGTCCTTAGCATCTTCAAGATTCCTACAGATGAGGACACCATCTTGAAAGGAGGACAAGATTCCTACAGACACCATTTTTGAAGAATCATAGTATTTTTACTGATCACCCATGGTCCATTACATAACATCTTCATTCTATCCTCTTCATAGAAAAATAAAAAGGATAAGCATCCTTTTGTCATAGCCACCACATCCACATGCCCTTTCAACACCCATTTCCTCATGGCAAAGGCACTAACCACCTCAATATTGGGTCTTACCCCCAAAAATCTACCAACCAGGGAGTTTTCCATTTTTGCAATGGTGTGGTCTATGATTTGGTTGGGGATTGCAATGGAAAAGCTTCCTTGAGAAGGTTTCAAGATATTATTAATAGGTGGTAAAGATGAATTACCCGTGGGTTTGACACCAAAAAGGGAAGACCATTTTTTTTGCCTCCTTGTTGAACCATTGACTCATAAAGTCTACCCCTTGGGTCCCCAGGCGACTATCCAGCATCGAGATCCTTACCTTGAACCCCATTGTCCTTAGTATCTTTCCCGTTCTCTTTAGACTTTCCAACAGGAACTCACTTCTTCAACTTCCTCTGACCTACCTGTTACCCTATTTTTCATCATGCAAAATCATAGACAAATAGTAAGGGTGCATTTAGGTTCTTTCATTCAACAGTGCTTTTCAGGTGATCTGGATCATCATTTTGTTATTGCATTCATATCAGATTTTTCATTGTACTCTAAGTATTGATCACATGCAAAATTTTATTTCAAATTCATAATTGATCATTACATTGTGCATTCATACTGAATGTAATTTACAAATGTTCTCTCATATTTCAATAAATAGAGTACAATAGACAAAATAGAAAGAAGAGATAGGGGTATGAGTGAGTCCTCTGCATTGCCTTGAAGAGTCTGCATATCTGGAGCTGGTTGTCGTGTCCAGTCCTAGTCCTCCGAGTCTCCATCTGAGTCTACATCTCTCTGGTTTTAAGTCTTTAGGGGTTGTCCTGCATCATGGTTAAGAGTTTGTTAGATCCAGCTGGATCTAAGCAATGCAAAATAATGAGAACATCATACAAATAATCAATTCTTTCATGGCTGCATATACTTTTGATATTCAATGCAATAGCAAAATGAGCATGCACATAAGGTGAAAAAACAATGTTAAATGATAGCACTATCTCATTATGTTAGTGAGCACACCAATGGTCTAATGGATGCCCAAAATTGACCACTGGGTCATGTTCACTAACATAATGAGTTTGTTTTCATGTTTTTAAGCTTAATAGAGAAATGCATTGTTCAAAATGGACTGGTATTTATCACAGTCAAGAATCAAAAGAGATGCAGTATACTTTTCATCATGGTGCTCACATAATCAGTATCATATTCAGATATTGTTTATTTGCTGAAAAGATGTTTAAAGATCAAGTACAAGAACACATGAATTTGTTTGTGGGTGTCACGAGCCCGTGCTTGAACCCCATAAACAGATTGTATTGCTGAAAGTGGAAATTTTGTGTTATAAATCTTGTTATATCTGATTTATGGTTTTACTACAGTAAAATATCAAATGGCATGCAATCACTAATTGTGATTCTCATTGTCAAGAGTGTTAAAATGATACAATGTGTGCTTGTGCTAGCAAGAACAGAGTCCATATTCAACGGGTAATAAAATAGATAAATGGATATGAGCTGTATTGTGTTGATTCATTATTGGCTATAAGCAGAACCAAATAATAGAGATGCATTTTTATTCATAATGCTGAATACATCCTTTGATGACAGTGCTGATTCGTAAGTAAAGGCTATGGCAAGTATATTTCAAAAGTATCTACAACTTTTGCAAAAGAAAAATCAGTCATTTACTAAATTTGAGTTCACAAGCAAATATGCACATCCAAAGGGAACCAAGTTACAGTCAACAATAGAGGTTAGTTAATAGAGATGATAAAATGCCTGGTAACAATAAAAATTGAGCTCAAGTGACTGATGCTTAAAATGTGTTTCAAATTGATTGCTGAAGCTAGCAAAAAGTATGTTGGAGATGACTATTTTAAACCCAGTATAAAATCAAAATGCCATTTCCAGTATTCGAGTCATATAGATGAAGGAAACTCTCAGTTCCTCCATTTTAGATAGCTAAAAAGAATGAAATAGACTGAACTTAGAGATACAATCAAATGCCATGAGGTTTCTCTTAGTTTTCAAGCCATTAAAGTGAGAGTTATTGCAGAAAGCCCTAATTTAATGCAGTGTATGGAGTTAAAACAACAAGCTAAAGGTGAGCAAAGATTTAACACCGAGTTCGCTGCCGGATATACTAGTTACGACTCAATAACAAATGAAAAACTCATAGTCAAATATGGTGTAGCCAAGTTTTATAGTCAGAGCTCGGGTTTAATAGTCAAGTTCTATGCAAGCAATGGAAATTTAAAAGCTCTAAAGTTCATAACATCAGAAGTAGAGAAGAATCGGCTTCATTAATGGACAGGAAAGCTTGAGTTACACAACTATCAATAAAAGAGAAAGCCCCAAATATTTTTGCAAATATCAACTAGAGTGATAATATGACTTGGCTTTAATAGCATGATTCATGTTTATTAAAAGGAAAAGCAAAGAGGGGAAAAAGAAGACTTATCTCAAGTTTGAGAAACCTGTTATAGCTGTGTTTCAAACCTCAGGCTGAGGTCAATACCGAGCCTCAACATTATGCCAATAGAGGCTGAGTTCAAACAAAGAGTGCCAGTCAAGAAAACAAATTGTCCCACATTCATCTTGCAGTAGAATTTTGAAATGTTTATAAGCAAAGACAAGAACATAAGAGTTTGAAGTTGAAGAGGAGGCTATCCATGCGCGCGTCCTCATATGAATGCCTCGGTTTCTGTGCCCAAAAACACAGGTAAGGAAATTTTGACGAAAATGAACAGTGCTCATGGTCGCGATGTCGCCGGATATGCATGGTCGCCCAGTCGCCGAATGCCCCAATCGCCCAGTCGGGAGTAAAACTGAAGGTAACCGCCGGAGCTCAGAGATTTGGTGACTAATCGCTAGCGGTTAGTCACGCAGTCGCCTAACATCGAAGTTAACCGCCAAGATTCGGCGACTAACCGCTAGCGGTTAGTCGCGAAGTAGCCAGACGCCGGAGATAGCTGTCATGACGGGGAGTTAGCTGCTAGTCGCCAGGTCGCCAGATGGAGTTAGCCGCCGGGTGCAGGTTGCCAGGTCGCCCAGAAATGAAGGAAGAGTTAAAAAGTGCTCGCGACTTTGATTTCGAGCTGGTCGCATGGTCGCCGAAAGATGATAGATGAGTTAAAATAATCCAGGGACTTGGAGACAAGGAAGAAATGGTGACCAGGGTTAAAGCACAGTTAAAGAGCACAGTTTGTGACAGCGAATGAGAATATGCCACTTGTCAATTTCTGCTAATTTCTGGGCAAATATGCATAAATCTGAGGGTTTTTAAAGATTTCAAAATGTGCATAGTGTTTTTTTTAAAAGGGAATTTAATATTTTTATTGCAAATTTTATGTGATTATTCTTGGAGGTTTTTAAAAAACACTGGAAATCAGATTTTTCAGAGACAAAAAGATAATCAGATTTTCTCAGGCATGGAAAGATATCAGATTTTTAAAAGGGTAAATGAGATCAGATTTGCACAAAGGAAAATGAGGCAAAAATGCATAATATTTTAATTG
>MU224425.1:399625-410793 GCA_018584345.1 Thuja plicata
CTACACACACACACACACACACACACACACACACACACACACACACACACACACACACACACACACACACAGACAGTAAGTTGTTTATAATGGTTGGCCAACACTACAATAATTTTTAACGAATTGTATACATCTATGCCTTTACCCAAAATGAGCCTATACATCTTCCACTTGAAAGTGTGGAATTGGAATTACATCTCTAAATTCTAATTTTTTCAACCCCCATTTTGAAACCATGTCGGGTACTCATGCAAATAATTTGATCAACATATTTGCTCTGTATTTATGTTTTAGTACATATGTTGTACCATATATGGTCACTATACATCCTCCAGTATTCATATTGTTGTAAAGTGATGCATTTTTGGAGTGATATGGGACACTTGAGGGTTGTGATTTATGGAAACACATCTGGTATGATGATCGCTTGGAGTTGTTTACAGTTTTGGAGATGCAAATTATAAAATGACTAAGTATAATGAACAAAAATACAGAGGATAGTAGTACAATTTTGGATAGCAAAGATAGTATATGATGATTGGTGACATGCAAGATTAGAGGAAGAAATTTTGGGGTATATATGACCTTTTCTTAAGGTCACTTGAGTTTTGGTGTTGATCACAGTGAGTTACAGTGTTTTGAAGACATGCAAAGATAAAGTAACATGGATACAGGGATGATGAATATTCGCAATGATTAAGGGAGTATGACATGGAATACAAATGTGCTAAGTTGGATTGGGATTGTGGATAACTTATGCTTTGGTAGTATAAGGTCGTCGAATTTGTATTTAATCTTTGCATAAGTATTAATTCTATTTTGTAATGTATTAGAGAGCCGACTGGATAATGTTATATATATATATATATATATATATATATATCAAGAGATTTTTGTAAAGTAGAGTGAAAAAGTGATGAGATGATATGAGGTAGATGGAATGCATGGATGCATTATGATGTCAGACAGATGTGAGCTATAAATGGAACTATCTAAGCATAGTTGATGCTTGTATTGTTCTTTACTGTGAATTGATTGTAACAGAACTATTTCTGATTGTAAGAGCAGTGAGCTCAGTATATCTTTAACAGGGTTTTGTATTCCCCTAACAGGGAAATGTGCTAATGTAATATTTATCTCCTAATAGGGACACTATAATTTTATTACATATTTGTGGGTACCATCCCCACTGGGGTTTTCCCTTGACCAGGGTTTCCTCGACAACAATTCATGGTGTTATGAGTTATGTGTTGTGTGCTTATGTTCTTTTCATTTCAGTAATTATATGGTTAAGTTGGAAATTATTAAGTTCATGTTTAAAGTGTTGTAGTACTAATTCACCCCCCCTCTCAGTATTACTTAAATCCTAACAATTGGTATTAGAGTTGTTGGCCCTTGGAGAGAAATTTTAACAACTTAAGGGAGATCAAGATGGATTCTGAAAGTTTGGAGGAAAACTTTGAATCAACACTTGAAGATCTTGACAAATCTAAAGCAAAGGATGGTGAGTTGAAATTCAAATTGAGAAGAGTAGAGGGATTCATTAAGAAACTAAAAGAACAACTTGAACTTTCTAGAAGTAAGAGACAAAATATTATGGTTAAGATAAAAGAGGATTCAGACAATGATAATTCAAAGAAGATAATACAGCTTGAGAAAGAGAAAGATACTTTGAAGCTTGATTATGAAACTACTTCACTACAGATGGCTAAAGAGATTCAACAATAAAAGGATGCTAAATTTTTTTTGAAGAAGCCTTAAAGGATGCTAATATTCAGATGGGACAAATGAAGACTAAAATTGATCACTACAAGAACAAGTATATGGAATTAGAGAAATATAATCAGATCATAAAAGGAAAACTTTTTGGGGCAAAGAAACATATTGAGAAACTTTGATTGAGTAGTGACTTGATAGATGAATAGAGAGACAGACAGAAACCTAAAGGAGACATGACTGGTGTTGGCTTAAATGAAGCCGAATGTTCAAAGAATCAAGAAGAAAAATCTAATGCAAAGATTGATAGAGAAATACCTACTCTTGAAGAACTTAAAGAACATATCAAACCTTTTAGAGGTATATGTTTCGGATTTAACAAGGTTGGACACATGAAGAGAGATTGCAGAGGTAAAGCCCCTTTCAAACCTTTTTCTAGTAATTTCTTTAATTGTTATGCATATGTGCACAAGAAAGCATAATGCAAGAAACCTGATCAATCAAGGTACAAACAAGATTACTTTAGTGAATAGATAAACTCTAAGACCACATGTTACAAACGTAATAACCTTGGGCACATTGCAAGGTATTGTAAGTTACAGGTTAATCAGAAAAGATCACCTCCTATATGCTACAAATGTAACAATCTAGGGCATATAGAAAAGTTTTACAGGTATAATGGAACTGACAATAGAAGAGTACCACCTCCTATAGTGATAAAGAAGAATATTGGTGATACTGGTAAGAGTCTTGTAGAGTAAAAGAGTGAATTTGATAGTTGTTTCAGGAAAGCAGAAGATATCAACAGTAATAAGGTATGGAAGATAAAGGAGTCTAGTGAGGAGAAGGTTTAGGGAGAATCAGTAGATGCTACTGAGTCTTTGCCTAATTCTAACATTTCTACAACAACCTAGATGGCCAAGCATGGCCTTAGGGGGAGCATTGGAAGAATACATCAGAAATTTATCCAACCCCTGAATTTGAGGAGTAAGCTCTTGCGAGCTTTGGGAGAACATGTAGAATTTTTTTGGAAGACATATATGTGATCGCATGGTTTTACAAGCCTATATCCTATGATCGCTAGATTGTTATTCGACTGGTTTTTGTGCAGAAATGAGTTTATTGGGAACTGTGTCATTTCTTCACTCAACGAAGTATAAGGTTAATAAAAATAACATAATTGAACATCATTTGTAGAGTAGAGCCTGAGGAGAAAAAAGTCTAGAGCATAAGCAGAACTGGGGCAAGTGTGTTGAAGAGTTTGATTGAAGCAGGGATTCACATTTCAGCAGTAAAGAGGTATTTAGTTCAATTGTGAAGCTTCGAAAATGGACACTCCTATGATTTTTGATGTTGCAGAGAGACCTAGATACAAATTTAAGAAACACCCATTTAAATCTACTGAGGAAGATCCCAAAGGCACATTTTCTCAAACACCCTATGACGTTCTTCATGTCGAAGATATTAGGGCTTACATACATTGTAAGTATGAATCTTTGGGAGACAAAGAGATTGCTACAGAGATGTAAGACATGATAGGTGATAATGGAAAGATGAAGGATGAGTTTGCACATCTTAACAACTTGAGTATTATGAAGGTAACCGAACTTCACGATTTTGACGAAGAAGAGTGGATAAAGATTATTTTGAGCAGAGTTCATGATCAATTCAAATGGCTTGGAGATCAGCTCATGAAGATCTACAATGACCTAATTCATGCCATAATAGGATTGGACAATACTGGTGTTGTACCTGTTGCTGAGAAGAACACTAAGAAGATGGTAGAAACCCTAACGCATTTGCAGTGGGATAGAAGAGCGATGACAATAAATGATATATTCCAACAAGATGTCAAATTGATTGCTATAATTTTAGGCTATAAACTCCATTATAACAACTGACTCAATTCAGTATGAGCAAGGTTAATCTTAATGGCTTATAAGATGGTCAAGGAAAACATCAAGTATAATCTTTGCGAAGTCCTAACACAACAATTCTTGGAGAATGTAAGGCAGATTAAGAAAGATAAGTTGAAAGGATTCAGATTTGGATCTTTGTTGATACACATGTACATTCACATTGTTCACAAATTTCTTGGTATGCACCCTAGATCATGGAAAGATAGTATACCTAGTGGTATTCAGATTTATCAGAGTTATAGGAGATAAAACAACACTTGGGTAGATGGTGAATTGTTTGGTATGATCAAAATATTACAGAGAGAGATGAAGGCAAGGGAGAGAATTCCTGAGGCAGTAATACAAAAATACAAGGACTCAATTTGATTCATGGTTGAAACTGATTGTGTGTTCTTTGAGGCAGTTATACCTAGAAAGAAGTGGTGTTATCCACTGGGTTATGAGGTTAGTTTTGAAGTTTTGATTTTGCAAGTAGAACACATTTTATCTTCAGAAGATGATTCCTCAAAGGAGGGATGTGGTACTTATGAGGATAAATATGCAAAGATTAGGGAAGAAAATACTAGAGCATCAAGGAAGAGGAAAGTAGAGAATATAATTAATGACTGTGCAACCAAGGTAGGTATATCTAAAGAGGAAATGAAAGAAGTTAGGAAGAAGATGAATGAGAGAGCTTCTGGGTTGGAAAGCACTATTGTTGCAGCCCTTCCACCTCCAGAAGATGCAAAGTTAATGAGTCCACTTTCTATTGTGATTGATGTATCTACACATACACCACCACAATATACATCACGGGAAGAAACAATAAAGAAATTGCTTAGAAGAAACACAAGGTCCACTAAACTAGAGTCACCTCCTAAGAAACAAGGGATAGAAGGAGAAGAGAAGAAAGTTGAAGAAAAGAATACTAATGTGAGACAACTTTGGAAGCCAAACATGAAGATGCTGGAAGAGAGTAATTGAGAAAGGGAATCTTGTTTCATTAGCAAAATACTATGACAAGTATGAGGGATCTGACAAACTTCTGATTGAAGACATAGTGATTAAACATTTGCTTGTTTTTAAGAAGCATTTGTTAGAAATATAAATTGAAGGTAGTATACCTGAGGAGTTATATGCAAAATTGGAGATAAGGAAACAATTAGCACAAAAAGAAGATGATGTGATTAGAGAACAAGAAATTGAAGGCATGTTGCATGTTGTATCTGTTAAGGAGATGGATAGAATATTGAGTGACCTTAAACCCTTATTGAGAACCAAGACAAGATTAGTAAAGATAATGGGAAGGAAATATGATGAAGTAATTAAGGAGACACAAAAAGTTGTAGAAAAGGTCTTGATGGGAACTGAAATTGAGAACATCTCGCCACCTAAGGCTCCTAATCCCAAATCCATTGAGAAAGGTGAATCATCAAAGACAATTGAAATAAACCTTGATAAATCATTAAGCAAAGATGCTAGTCAGTATGTGAGCACTGTGAAGCAACCAAATTTCTATGTTTCTGGTGTGCCTGTGTCATTGGACACTTCACAGGATGTGAGTGACCCTTTTTTGCAGGATACAAACATTGAAGGAATCAATGACAAGGATATGATAGAGAAATAAATTTAGGAAGAAATCATTGATGAAAAGGTAGAACATACAGTGAATAAGGTTGAAGTGAAACATGAAACTGTTACATTTGATTCTTCACCTTTATTGTTGGCAAGTGGAGACAAGGCTTTTAGTATAGATGTTGAGAACATGGATGTAGATGAGTTGATGAAGCTATCCTACATCAAGCTAAAGAGAAAGAAAGATATGAACAGAAAGGAGAGAAGAAGGCTAAGGTAATGACAAGAGAAGTTGACACTCTTAAAAAAATACTTCCAGCACCTATTTTTTTTCAAGGAAAATATGATGCAGAGAACTTGAACAAGGCACTAGATGATTTTAATAGTCACTATGATTTATTAGAGAAGATCGCTGAAGAGAAGGATGAGAAGAAATATCTCATGAAGAAATTGGAGGAAGTGTGCAAGTCTATTTCATGGGACTTGGGAACCCTGAACAAAACTACATCTAAGGCTAAGAGTTGTGTCGCACATGGAAGGAAGTTATACAGTTACTGTATAAATCCTATCAGACATATCAAGAATATTGAGTACATAATAGAGAAGTATAGAACTAATCTGGATTAATTGATGGACAATTGTGAGACCTCCTCACAATCTGTATTAGAGATAGATAGAGAGGTGTCCAAGATTTTGGACAAATTGAGTGTACTGGATACATAAAGAGGGAGAGTTATCGAAAGGTTTTGTATGCTGAAGAGTCTAATCACTCCCAAACTATCAATTCTTGAGGTCCATATCTCTGACATGGAAAAGATAGGATAGGCCCTTACAACTAATATGCATATTGACCTAAAGGTAGCAGAGACTTCTTCATTTGCACTAAATGGGCTGATTCATGTGATTCAAATATTGGTGAAGACCTGGACAGAGGAAGTGAAGATCTTGGAAGACTCTTTCTGAGATGTACTAAAGATGGTTTAATTTGCTAGTAAGCAGTGGTACAATTTTGATGTATTCTACATTTTTGTTTACCTTTTCTATTGATTTCAAAGGGGGAGAAGAGAAGAGATGAAAAATGTATGGATAATTGTATAGACTAAAGGGAATATGTAAAAGACATATAGAGACATATTTTGGTATTGACACTTAGTCATTTTTCACTAAGTGTTGTCATCAATGCCAAAGGGAGATATTGTTGGAAAATGATGCATTTTTGGAGTGATATGGGACAATTGAGGGTTTTAATTTATGGAAACACATTTGGTATGATGATTTCTTGAAGTTGTTTATAGTTTTGGAGATGCAGATTGCAAAATGACTAAGTACAGTGAACAAAAATACAAAGTATACTAGTACAATTTCTGACAGCGAAGATAGTATATGATGAATGGTGACATGAAAGATTAGAGGAAGACATTTTGGGGTATGTATGACCTTTTTTTAAGGTCACTTGAGTTTTGGTGTTGATCGTAGTGATTTACAGTGTTTTGAAGACATGCAAAGATAGAGTAACATGGATACATGGCAGATGAACAATAACGATGATTAAGGGAGTATGACATGGAATCACAATGTGCTAAGTTTGACTGGGATTGTGGATAACCTTTTATTTGGTAGTATAAGGTCACCAAATTTGTATTTACTCTCTGCATAAAAATTAATTTTATTTTTTAATGTATTAGAGATTTGACTAGATAACGTAACACACACACACACACACACACACATATATATATATGAAGAGCTTTTTGTAAAGCAAAGTGAAAAAAGTGATGAGATGATATGAGGTAGATGGAATGCATGGATGCATTGTGATGTTAGAAATATGTGAGCTATAATTGGAACTATCTAAGCATAGCTGATGCTTGTGTTGTTCTTTACTGAGAATTGATTGTAACAGAACTATTTCTGATTGTAAGAGAAATTTTCTCAGTATACCTTTAACAGGTTTTTGTATTCCCCTAATAGGGAAATTTTCTAATGTAATATTCAGCTCCTAACAGGGCCAGGTCTCCTAACAAAGACACTATACTTTTAGTAGATATTTGTGGGTACCATCCCCATCGGGGTTTTCCCTTGGCCAGGGTTTCCTCGACAACAATTCATGGTGTTATGAGTTATGTGTTGTGTGCTTATGTTCTTTTCATTTTAGTAATTATATGGTTAAGTTGGAAATTATTAAGTTCATGTTTAAAGTGTTTTAGTACTGATTCACCCCCCCTCTCAGTATTACTTAATCCTAACACATATGATGTAGTATATACATGGTCACTATACATCCTCTAGTATTCATATTTTGTAGTATATATGGTCACTATACATCCCCTAGTATACATATGATGTATTATATATGGTCATTATATATCCTCCAGTATACATATGTTTTAGTATATATGGTCACCATATATCCTCCAGTATACATGCTTTTTATATATATGATCACTATATATCCTCTAGTATACATGCTCTGTATTTAATGTGTGTGATAAAGTCTCCTTACTGAGTGTAATATACATATTAACCAATCATTATTATTATTATTCATGTTACTTATGATCAACAATATGTAGTCTTGTTATGTATATGCTTATTCGATCGTACAAGTGAAGCTATAAACATTAACCAGAATTCATAAATACAACTGAAGCTATATATACAAATGAAGCTATATGTATGGTCACTATATATCCTCCACTATACATATAAACCAATCATTATTATTAAGCATACTGATTATGATCACCAATATGTAGTCTTGTTATGTATATGCTTATTTGGTCATACAACTAAAGTTATAATTCTGATTTTGTCCAATCGTCAGTTTGGGAGTGAAAAATGAAATTGGAAGAGGGAAATGTATATGCTCATTTTGACCCAAAATGAGCATATACATCTTCAACTTGAAAAGGTGGAAATGGAATTTGAGGGAAAAATTCCACTTTTCTCAATCCCCATTTTGAAACCATTTCGGGTCTGCATGCAAACAAATTAAATTTTGGGGTCCACATTCAAAAAGGTTTTAGGGCATTCACATCATTTTCTCCACTATTTTTGCGGACGACGAAGAATAGGGTTTTGTTCACTGCTCTTTGCGGGCGACGAAGAACATGGTTTGAGTTCACTTCTCTTTCTGGGATAATGTCTCCTTGCTGAGTGTATTATACATATAAACCAATCATTATTATTAAACATATAAACCAATCATTATTATTAAGCATATATAGTAGAGTATATATGCTGGAGCATATCAAGGCATTCATTGAGAATGGGGATTCAAATTGCATATATATCAAATGTGCACAAATATTTAAAGACATTATCAAGCTCACAAATAGATCAAGAATATGAATAAAACAAGTGTGAAACAAGATACACACATTTTAGAAGAGATCAAAATCAAAGAAAAATCAATTACAAACCATACAATTGAATTTGCAGTTGGAATAAAAAAAAGTAAGATATGAGGATGAAGCATTATACATTCAATTATCACATGAGATACATATTAAAGGAGTAAAGAGATTGATGAATGTTAGAACAGTAAGCAAGGATGATGTAACTTTGTAACCCAACACCAATGGGAAGATATCATAAGGAGTATCATCAAAAAAATATATGAAAATATAAATGGTATACATCATCAAAATAGCCCTGCTGTTATCTATATAGAATATTTTGTTGTCATTAGTTTAGACAAAGTCATAAGAATCATAAGATTCAATCGGTGAAAGGCAGAAAATAAATATATGAGAAATTGGTAATGTACACCGAGCAAGACAGTGAAGTTGGTAAATTACAAACACTACATCGAGAGCACGGACAGTACACAGAGTTGACAGTTACCGAGTATAGAAGAGAAAGTTAATCGAGTGAAGATAAGTTACTCTACCGAGTGAAGATAAATTACTCTACCGAATTACTTAATGGATTGTAAAGCGATAAGGACACATTTAATACATTGTTACTATATTAATTGTGATCATACAATGCATGATGATGAGTTTGTTACATGATCAATGATCAAAATAATTGAAAGAGAAGATCTGAGGAGTAGATTAAGTGGTTAATCAAAGATTGATATTTCCAAGAAAAACATCAAGTACTGAGGAAAAAGTGACATAGTCACCGAGTGGAAAAGTAGATCTAACAGTCAAAATAATTTATCAGCAACCTAACTCGTAAGATTTGTTAGAAACACTGAGAGGGGGGGGGGCATGAATCAATGTTTGTCTATTAATTATATTTCAGCACTTTAAACATAAATCAAACATACATTCAATGAAGCTTAACACAAGAACTCATAACACATGATATGTTTATAGGGAAACCTTGATCAGAGGAAAACCCCGGTGGGAATTAGTACCCACAAATATTGCACTAGTATAATGAACCTGTTAAAGTTCCTTTGCCCTATTAGGAGTTGTCTTTACAATCCAAGTACAATGACCCTGTTAGGAGTCTATTACAAAACCCTATTAAAGGTATATGGCTCACTGCCCAATAAGATGAAGGCTACAACCTTCTGATAGTTGATATACACTATATCAAAAATGAACTGCTGTGATGACACTGATGTCTGATCAGTTCCATTTATGCGCTGATTCTCTTACTCTCTTAAAGAGCTTTATCTCATACTGACTTCACTATACTGCTCTTCTATATCTTTCTTATACATTTTCTTTGACACTTGTAATATACATTTACATTACATATTTATATGTTCATGTTCAAATAGACGTGACTCAAAATAAGACTATAGTCGGCCCTAAAAATATAATACACAATGCTTCCAAAAAAATTGGTTTAAGAGTGTTTACAACAATACTAAAGACGTTATTACAAACATATAATCAAAGGCGCTTGGCCTTTACACAACAAAACAATTCACGCTGATCTAAAAACTGAAGTCAGCTACATGCTCTGTTTCTTGAACTGCAGTAGTACTGTTCTTCCTATAACTTGTATATACTATCACTCCATACCATGAATGTCTAGATTTAGTATGTATACATCACATAGATCATATATATAAACACACATACTCTGATTCAATCTCTCGCACGTGCGTTGATGTGCTGATTGCTGTATAACTCTGTCTGTCCTGTTTTCCATACTTAGTCATTTTATCTTCTAACTTATCTTTGACAGAAACCTATTATGACTTTGTTTCCATAATGAAAACACAAAATAAGTCATGTATCCTCTAGGAGTCAACTTTCCAACAATCTCCCCCTTTGTCATTAATGGCAACAAAGGAATGTGGCCAAGTTTCTCAAAATGACTTAACACACAAAATCATTGCATCTTTTAACATATATATATATATATATATATATATATATATATATATTGCTCACAATATATACACATTCTCTATATACATTACTCCCCCTTTGACATTAATGACAAAGGTGTCCAAAAATTGTAAGTCTCTAGATACTTACTCCATGTAAACATCTGGATACACAATCTGAAGAGACTGGATCTCTTTCTGCCAGAATACCTTCATTGCATCAACTGTTTGGAGATGGGTGCATAGGGCATATGTTAACTTCTCCATATTTATTAGATCCATGCAGGGACCTTGATCATATGTGACAATGGTGGCATCAATCTATTTGATGTTATCTTCCAAAACTGCTAGAGAGGGTGCTAGAGCATTCCTTAGTTGGGTTTGCCTGATTCTTATCTTATTGATCTCCAATTTTGCTTTTTCAATTTTGTCCAACTATCCTTGATAGACATTGTTATAGATGTTCATGTCTTGGGTGGATGTCTCAACTGATTTTCTAATAGTGTCCACCATGATCTCTGCTTCTTCTATCTTTTTGATATGTTCAGAGGTGAGCTTCACTCTATCCATGCAGTTTGCTATAACCTTCTTACCTTTAGCTGCCAACTCTTTCAATATAGATTGCCCAATCTTTAAAGATTTTAAGTCTAAGGTAAAATTCTTTACCAATTCATTCAATCTCT
>MU224425.1:439703-453467 GCA_018584345.1 Thuja plicata
TGGGGGGGGGGGGTTAAATCAATGATCTATTTATTAATACTTTTTTCTTCTTATCTTGAATCTTAACTTTAATGCTTAAGTACTGAACTGAATATCAATGCAACTAAGATAAACATACACAATGCATAACACCAAATATGATTACGGGGAAACCCAATGCAGGTGAAAACCCCAGTGGGAATTAGTACCCACAAATATTTTGTACTAGTTTCTTATGATCCTTTATTAGAAGATCCTTTACCCTGTTAGGAGTTGTCTTTACAATACATGAAGTACAGTGACCTTGTTAAGGGTCAGACCCTATTAGGAGTATTTTACAATAACCCTGTTAGGGGTGGTGGACTCACTATCCAAGAGCACACTGCTCAAACTATGAAGGCTACAACCTTCTAGATCTTTGATACACACTGTATCTGCAAGGTGAACTGCTGCTGTGACACTGCTTGTCTGATCAGTTTCTTTTGTGTGCTAATGCTTTAACCTATTTTAAAGCACTATAAAAATCTTAACTACACTCTGAAAGATTCTAATTCAATATCTATATCATCAACATATGACAGATATAGCATTGCTACTTTAACACTCTGCTCTGCTTTTCTTATCTCTGGCTTTCGCAAATTCTCCGATTACAAATGACCTTCTATAAGTACTTCCTCAAAAAACATGAACATGCCAACTTTAGGAAACCTTTTACCATCTATCTTGATCACTTAAATAAGCACACAACCCTTCATTAAGTTGGTGCAACATTAATTATAATTGCTTTACTCAAACCAAACAAACGCGTCTCTTCACACAGTCTGCTCCACCAAATTAGCTCTAACTTATTGCTCTAGATGAATCAAGTCATGCACCTTCAACCACACATGATTAGATCACTAAAAATAACTAATCCAAAGATGCAAGTCTTGAGGATATGTGTAACTTATGTACCAAAACAATCTCTGTCGGCGCTTTCCATGATCTCTATCCTGTTCTGGCATTCACTGGCTGTACCTCTTCAACTAGCTGTATCTTCTTTATACTTGTAGATCTAATCATTCTCTCTTAGAATTAGCATGTAAACATAATCATAATCTTATCTTCCAAGTCACATAGAATTTGAATAATAAATGAAGACACGCTAATCAAAACTATAACAGTTTGTTCCTTGCTCTGTCTTGTTCTGCCCTTTACTGTCTCAGTCACTTCATCTTGCTATAACTTCTTCATACTTGCAGATCTGATCATTCTCTCTTAGAATTAGCATGAATACATACTTAAAAGATTATCTTCAAAGGCACATGACCTAACTCAGTCGTATGCATGTGCACTATGTTGTGATTAGGCTGAAAGCTAATCTCCCAAGATCACCTGCATGCAAACCTGTCATGAGAAGAAGAAAGAAACAGACAGAAGAAGAGAAACAACTATGGAGGCCAAATAGCCAGAGACTGGAAAACCATGTTGACAGAAAAAGCTTCTATATTATCAACAATAGAATTATAAAATACAATCTCGGTAATGAAATGAAAGTGGTGAATCCTTATAAAAGGATACCAAAACCCTAAAGGGAAAACCCTAAAGAAATAAAAGCTGCCTAAGTGAAACTTAAGCATAGAGTAATAACTTAACTAATTAAATCAACATGATTTAATTAATAAGCAAACTAATGATTACTCTAACACCCCCCCTTAAGTGTAACTTAGGGAGAAGCAAAATAGCTAAACTACTGCAGAAAGCAGGAAAGATGGGTCCCGGCAACAAGGCCTGATCAGGTACCTAAAACAAGAAAGAAAACTAGATGAAGGAAACTAAGCCTTCAATCTAGGGAAAAGAGGTCCCAGAGAAAGGAACAAGAATGAACAAGAAACATTTCTGAAGCAAGGAACTGTAAACTCTATCAGGAGAAACTGCTGGAACCCCCACTGAAGTGCATGACCAGGTAGAGAAGACAATGTCTGAAGAGCTGATCAATCGAACCAAGAAGCAATAGAACCAATAGGTGAACCCCCCCATAATGCTGAATAGGGAGAGGTGACAGGAACACTGAAATGCAATGCCAAAAACATCCGCAGAAGAAGAACCAGGAACACCAACAGTGCAACAAAAGTACAAATATAGGATAAAGGGTGGTGTCATTGACACACAGCATGGGCTAATGTCGTGGAAGGTATGCTCACTTGACAAAGGTGGATGCACCTAAAATGGAAAAAGTGTCATAACCCCACATGACACTTTATAACAGAGTGCAAGTACTAAAACCATACAAGGTGCTCAAAATCTTAGAAATGCAGAAGAAGGCACTTTATCTTAGTTCATTTATAGAAAAAGATGCATCAGAAGGAGCATACAAGCTCAGAAGTCAGAAAGAAGAGTGAACCAGAAGTACAGTAGAAGAGATCCCAGGACCTGTAAACCCAAGCAATCCACTAGAGTGCATAAACTACAAAACTTGAAGGAGAGAAAACCTAGAGTAGAATCTGGAAAAAATACCCTTGCAATTGTGTAGTTCACTGAACTAGCTTTCCAACGATATCTTGTTTGCCAAAAATGGAGTCCGGATGAGCCAGATATGACTCCCGGAAGGCAGAAATAAACATCAGACTTCAACAGCAAAAAAACACTATTGAAATGGTAGAACCCAAAAACCCAACCTCCATCATCATAAATTTCTCGGAAAGAGCTTTCTGATGGTATATGGAAGTCGAAAAAAGACCCCCGAATGCTCAAGATAGAGCAAAAACACTCCAGGAGGGTCAAAAGTGCTCCAAAAAAAATTTTAAGCCCCTGGGGCTACACACAGACTGGCCCTCGGTCGCATGGCCCATGCAGGGGATGAACTGAAGCCCTCGGTCACAATAAGACTAGCTGCTTAAGTTGAATAAGCCTGCGGGGGCTGAACACAGAGCCGCTGCTGGCAGAGCGGCGCCAAGGCGGAGCGGGCTGGTGGCGGGGCGGGCCGGTAGATGTAGCAGGCCGCAGGGGTGGTGGGGGCCACGGGGGGCGGCGGAGGCCAGGGGAGGCGGAGCGTCCAGGAAGAGCAGGGCGGCGCGGGCCGGGCCGTGGAGGAGCGGCGGCGGCAGCGCGTATTAAAACAACTACCCGCGCTCCACTTAAACCAAAAAACATAAAAAACATAGGTTTTTTTAATGTTTTTAAAATTTTTTTCCTCGGTTTTTGTGTCGTACGGCACAGGAACCAAAATTTTTTTCCCTCCAGAGTCCAGATGTCCAAAATGGACAAGTTTTATATGTATTTTGGGGTTTTTGGGCGCTCTGAGCTCAATGGAGATGTCCGTTTGAGCTCAAAGTGACCAGAAACAAAACCCAAAACAAAAAATATATAAAAACCTCTGAAACCCTTGGAAACCTTCTGCTTCTAGCACACTTCAATGAAACACGAACAACGAACAATAGGAGAGCTCTGATACCAAATTGTGATTAGGCTGAAAGCTAATCTCCCAAGATCACCTGCATGCAAACCTGTCACGAGAAGAAGCAAGAAACAGATAGAAGAAGAGAAACAGCTATGGAGGCCAAAAAGCCAGAGACTGGAAAACCATGTTGATAGAAAAAACTTCTATATTATCAAAAATAGAATTACAAAATACAATCTCGGTAATGAAATGAAAGCGGTGAATCCTTATAAAAGGATCCGAAACCCTAAAGGGAAAACCCTAAAGAAATAAAAGCTGCCTAAGTGAAACTTAAGCATAGAGTAATAACTTAACTAATTAAATCAACATGATTTAATTAATAAGAAAACTAATGATTACTCTAACACACTGATGCTCTATTCTTCTGGTACTCTACTGACTGTTCAGTCTTCTGTACTTAGCCAATTTATGATCTTTTGATAATGTGTGCTGACTCCAAAAATTCATATGACTTTGTTGCCATAATGAAAACACTAAATAGAGTCATATAAACCAGTATAGTAAACTTTCCAACATTTTGTGAATCTTTGCAAGAGTTTTAGGAAACATTTGAGATATTTTCCGAGTTGATTTTTCAAAGTCATGGTTTTTCGAAGCGTGCCCTAGTTTGTTTAATCGAAGCATTTGAAGTTATCAATGACACCAAAATTACAAACACCTACAGTTGTAAAGGAAGTAGAACCAGGGAACCCAAAATACAAATTACCCCTAGCTATAGCCACCGAGATAGATGTGATGAGAGCCCTATCTTCGATACTATCGAGAGTTATTTTAATCAAAGATGTACACTTTTTTATACATTGTAAGATTGAGGATTTCTATGAAGCAGAGATAGATACACCATTCAAAAAGTTGTGCAAGAATGGGAAAGTGAAGGATGAGAATATTCACCTGGAAGCAAAAGGTTTGATACACATTGTTCACTTACCGAGGGTTTTTAAGATAGAATGGATAAGAATGGTACTCAGCTAAGTACATGACCAATTCATGTGGTTAGATGAACCTGTGAAGATCACTAAGGATATATTTCATATCATTACTAGATTCCCCATCAGAGACAAGCCCAAGGCAACTAAAAAAATTGACAAGGGTAAGCTCACTGAGCTTACTAAAGCACAATGGGATGTAAGAGGGATGAGAATATCTACAGTGACAGACCCTGAGATATGGTATGCTTACAATATGTTATCATACTGAATGTTCCAATCATCTTGAGTGGATAGTGCACCATGCAGAGCAGTGGATTTGGCATACAAGCTAGTAAAGAAAGGACTTAAGTTGGATGTATGTGAAATCTCACTAAAACAATTAGAAGACAATATGAACACAATCAGGAAAGCAAAGACTAAGACACTGAAGTTTGGTTTATTATTGGTATGTATATTATTCTATTGTCAGAATTCATTTCCCTCCATTGGAGATGTAGTTTGGATCCCCAAGAGACCTATTCTTTATTAGATAAATGAGTACATATAGAGTTTAGGAGATAATTTTGATGCTATCATGTCTAAATATTTTCTAAATTTCCAAGTAAGAATGCATAAGAAGTATACGATACCACCTCAATTGGTTGTAAAGTATCAAGATAATATATATTTTGAGGTTGACACTCACAACTTGTATTATCAAGGTTGTTGAGCCTAGAACCAAATGGATATAAATGACATGTTATGAACTAGACATTGCTATTGGATCACAATAGATTGAAGCACTACTTGCTAAACTTGTTGATCCCAAAGCCAAGAGGTATGGCACCTATGAAGAAGTGAAAATGAGAAATAAGCATAACATAGTGATACCCAAAACAATCAAGAAAATAGGAAAGATGACTGATAATTTGTCCAAGACATTAAAAGTGGATGAGACAAGTGTTGAAGACACAAATGATGAGAAAGATATTGTCATTTCTAGAAAATAATTGGCACTTATGAGTTCACTAAGCACAAGAGGCACTAGAATAAATATCAGATCTTTAGTGAAATTGAAGGAAAAATAAGTTGTTGTAATAGCTCAACCGAAAGGTAAAACTTACAGGAGAACCCGAGGAGGTAAACCAGAAATAATTTCACAAAGAAAGTTAATACTTGGAAAAGATAGTGAGACTGAATTTGATGAGCCAGATAAATTTTTTCTAGTGGCTCAGCTCTCACAAGCCCCACAAAGTCTTGATGAATTTTTGGAAGGATTAAAAGAATCAGGAGGATTGTGAGGATTTAGTACAATCAAGTATTTAAAGAGAAATGAAGAAGACAAGAAAAAGATAGAAGATGCAGTTGTTGTGACATTAATGAGAGAAAGAGTGAATCCTATTGAGATTATAGATAAGCTACCTAAAGAACTCTACAAAAAAATTGATGCACCTTGGAAGTATGCAATTAATGCTGAGAAGTAAATGAAAGAAATATCTCTTGTGCATACTATTCCTAACCTGATACCATCTGAGATTGAAGGTACATTAAAGAAACATTCAAAGAGATTATTGGTTAAGGGATGAGCCCTGAGGATAATGACTGGAGACCTACAATCAGTAGATATGGAAACTACTAAGAAATGGAAAGAGATATATCAAATAGATGACTCTAAGAAAAAATAAATCGAGCAAAATCAAGGTGATACAATCATTGAGCAAAGAAAGAATAACATAGGCCAAGAAGATCTGATTGATCTTACCATTGATAATGCTTAAGTAATAATTGAAGATGCATCAGATGATATTGATCCTGCAAAGAATTTGTCAAAAGATGAAGATGTAATGGATGTTGAAGTACCAGACACTGAGTACATGGATGTAGATGTTGTATCATTGTAGAGTACTAATCCTATGTTGGTACAAATATAAAGCTATTCTACTATGCAAATTGGTACCACTAATGTTACACAAGTTATGGAAACTAAGCCACTAGTTGATAAAGGCAATATAAATGTTGATAAGCCTGAGGCTACCAAGACTGAACAAAAGAAGGATACCGAGCTGGAAACTCCAACTGATACAGAAGGACAAAAGCTGAACACACCAATAACCGACACATCAAATGTTCAGAATGATCCCAACCCACAAGATACATAAAAATAAATGTTGCTGGAATCAAAGAAAAAAGACAAGGATGTAGAGAAAGAAGAAGAAATATAACAAGATGAAGTGAAAGCAGAGTAGAGCATAGCCAGTCACCATACCGAGTCACCAGATGTAACAATGGCATCACATTCTAAATGATCTACTAGAGAGAGCAAATTGAGTGAGAAGAAGAAGAGTAAGAAAAGGAAGCAAATCATTGATTTAGGTAAGCCAATCATAATACCAATAGGAGACCCCAACAAAATGAATCCCAAGGAATTGAATATCTATGCCAAGTTAGTTAGAAGAAAAGTTGAACAATAAAAACTATTGCAAAAGAAGAAAAAGGTTGATATTCTAGAAGATGTGAAAGAAGTTTTCTAGGAAATTTTTCCTGAAGTCACCATTGATGAGTCCGAGCCACTATTAGACCAAGTTGGAAGTCTAGTCAAACAAATCAAAGGACTAAACAAAGATATGACTGATTACATGTTGAAGATCCATAATACATCGATGGAGAAGAAATTTATGGAGGACCTACTACAGAACATTGCTATAGAAAAGGTAACTCTTTCTGAGTTATGTTCCACAATTGAGGAATAATTGCAGTCCATCATTTCATTATTTCAAAAAAATTGTATTATTTATAATTATACCGAGGACATTAGAAGAAGGAGGCAGATACTAAGAAAGAGATGACTGCGCAACTTGCTAAGCTAACCACCGAGCCTGAATAATTCCAGACATGCTACTCAAAGATATAGGAACTCATGGGAGCTCATCTCTCATTGAGATAGGAGGAATACAAGCTGAGACTAGAGTTTCTTGAGCTACAAGCACTAGTTATTCCCTACATGCAAGCAATGAAAATACTCCTGAAGAAAGGAAAGGAACTAGCAATTTTTCCAGAGGTTAGCACCCTAGATACTATTGTTGATTTATCGATAGATATAAATGAACACATTGTGATATTAAAGAATCTTTGTGATACTTGGGAGATTGTACTAGCCATATTACATTAGAGGTACAAACACATTTTTGATATTTAAGTTTTATTGTTGATTTCTTTTGTCAAAAAAGGGGGATATATAGATAGTTCAGAAAAAAGGGAAAATAGAAAATACAAAAAAAAGTATATATGTGAAAGGGAGAAAAAGAGAGAAGAGCTATACATATGTTGTATAGTAAGTAAAGAGTTAATAAGTTTTGATTACTTTGAATTTTTTGTCAAAATTCTCAGCTAATCTCAAAGGGGGAGATTGTTATCTCTATATAATATTTTTTTGTCATTACTTTAGACAAAGTCATAAGAATCAGAAGATTCAATCGATGAAAGGCATAAAATAAATATGTGAGCAATCAATAATGTACACCGAGCAAGGTAGTGAAGTTGGTAAAGCATAGACACTACGCTGAGAGCACAAACAGTACACCGAGTTGACAATTACCGAGAATAGAAGAGCAAGTTAACCGAGTGAAGATAAGTTACTCTACCGAGTTACTTAATGGATTGTAAAGTGATAAGGATACATTTAATACATTTTTACTATATTAATTATGATCATACAATGCATGATGATGAGTTTATTACATGATCAATGCTCAAAATAATTCAAAGAAAAGATCTAAGGAGTAGATTAATCAGTTAATCAAATATTTCTATTTCCAAGAAAAACACCAAGTACCAAGGAAAAGAAGATCTAACGGTCAAAATAATTTATCAACAACCTAACACATAAGATTAAGAGGCAATAAATCTTATACTTAAAGGATGATTTACAAAATGAGATAGACATGATAGAGGAGAAAGAGATAGAGTACAAAGAAGGTTTTTATTGAAGAACATAAATCAGAGCAGAGAGTACCAAGCTGATATCTTGCTACAACAAAGCAAATCTGAGTAGTGTTATTGATTGTAATTGAGGTAGCACAAGTATTTCAGAGGACATAGAGTTTGATCAACATTTGTAATTGATGCATTATAGTAGACATTTGTAAGTTGTTAATACTATTGTATTGCGAGCTATAAAACCCAATACTGGGTAGATCTTAACCGATCTGATATTTGTAAAAAATTTAACAAGGTACATCTCTAAGTGTAGAGATTTTAAAATCCTCTAAGTAGGTATACCTAACAAGTCTTTGTATACTTTTAACCGAGTAAGCTATCAAAATGGCTAACTATGTAAGCTCTAACCAAGAACCCTTTATACTGTAGTTAGTGAAGGTTGTGGGTGTCATCCCCACCACAATTTTGTCCTCTAACCAAGGATTTTTGTGCAACCAAAATCATAGAGTTATGAGTTCATTTACTTGAATGATTTTATGTTATGTTTTATGTTTTATTCCAAATTATTGAATTCGGTAAACAACAACAATAATAACAATAACAACAACAACAGTATACAGTTTAATTTATAAAAATTTTTGTGGTACTGATTCACCCCTCCCCTCTTAGTCCCATCTTTCCATGATCATTACAACACCTGTTGCAATGGGAAATATAAATGGAATACACCCAGGAGTATCATCAGAAAAATAGAATATAGGCTTCATTTGTTTCAAATAATTTGCTATATGTAAACTTTCAGAACACATGATTTGAGTATCAACATTAGAACAGTATGAATGATCTTCATCATGTGGTACTCTTTGGTGTGTTCCATTTATATTTCCTAATACAAAAGGGCTTACAAATTCAAGAGGCATAGACAATAACCAACTAGGAAAGAATAGATAAACAAACAATCAATGAAACCATCATGCATATCACTATATCTACATTAAAGCACATTAAAGAACAAAGAAAGGTTCCCTAAAACTACAACTATTGTCTATCTATAGTCTTCCCACATCCTACTTGCTATATCATCTCTAAACATCCCCCAATCATCCCTATCAAACTGAATCAACCCATATGTCTCAAGCATTGGTACATTTATCCCATCATGATCATCCTCCTCTTCAATAGCCACTTTAGATGGAACATCATCCTCTATAGTAATGAATTTGTGTAGTATGCAACATTCCAAAACAATCTGTGCTTTTCTCATGATTGGATAAGATTTTGCATGCTTCAGGATAGGAAAATGTTGCTTCAAAATTCCAAATGTACGCTCTATTGCATTTCTAAACAAGGAGTGTCGGTGGTTAAACAACTCTTGCAGGCTATTTGTAGAGTTTAATCTTGAAAAAATCCTTTAGGTGGTAACATTTACACCATAAGAAGTGAGAAATCCTTGTACATTTGGATATCCAACATCAACTAAGTAATATTTTCCTACACAAAAAAGTATATTTCTAAACCATGAAACATATATCATTTTCTTCACTAACACAGTGTGAAATGACATACCATGGGGAACTAAAAGTGGATCTTCTCTATTGAGAGCTAAATCTAGAACACAACTATCTGTAGCAGACCCTTCCCAACCAGAAAAATGTATTGAAAATTATAATAAAATAAAGAGAAAATCATAACATTTTGTGATAAGTTCCCTTTTCTATCACGATATTTACCCTGTAAGTTGACATTGACAGTGACGGGTATTTGGGTTCCATCTATTTCTCCAACACAATCCTATAGAAATAAAAACTATAGTTAAGGAGCACACACTAATAGTATTAACACTCAAGCAAATAAATTTGTAGCTCTAGGGGATTTACCTTGAAGTACGGATTGAAACAATCCTTACCACTAATTTTAGGAAGAGTGTTTGGACCAGGTGTTATAAAATAATCTGCATGGAGTGCTAAGACAACCATCAAGACCTTTTTGAAGTGTCAAATTATTGTCTCCCCAGAGTGGCCAAAGTTATGGGCAATCTTACGATTCCTCAGATTGTGACCAAGGGTGTGGAGGAACATCACTAGTTGTTCTTCTAACTTTATATTTATTGTATCTGTAATGTACCCTTTTTTCCTTAGAATATTGGATAGCCAAAAGAAGGCTCTCGTACTCATGCAAATTTGGTCGTGACAATCCACCTCATTCGAATGAATAATGTGTTTATAAAAACCAATTCCATCGCCTCTTTCCTTACACATTTGTTGCCTACCTTCTTGCGCAAACAATAGTTTAGGTACTCCAAGGATAAAAAGAACAACTGCAAGAATACGAGCAATTGTGGTCTTCCTAGATATGCGTCCTTGAATGTTTATATTGTTTGGAAGATCCATCAATGACCTAAAATGTGGAAGGCGATGAAGGTTTTAGATAAAAAATTGTCACTCATAGGCAACAAGAGTTCAAGGAAAGAAAAGAAATTCAACAACATGATTTTGTTCCATGTACTATGTCTATTGCGTGTACTTATTGCTACTTTTGTTTGTATATGTATTCCTAGCTGGTTATTTTCTATAGTTGTTGATTTTGTTAGCATTGTTGCATTAGGAAATTAGTCAAAGTGATATTTCTCAATAGTGATTTGGGCATACCACGTGACCATAAATGGAGCAGATGTAGTTTTTATACCATACTATTCCAACTACTACCATTTATCTAAATTGCTCCCAACAACTACTTAGTGCTTGGCATCATATATGAATGTGTTCATGAACAAGATCATAAGAAAACCATTAAAAATAGATAATTATGAAGGAGATCATAACCCCACCATATATACTTACTTCTTTATATCTGATATGTCCGTTGTGATCAAATAAGCACATAAATAACAAGACTACATATTGGTGATCATAATCATCATGATTAATAAAAACTTAATTATATACATATATGTGCATATATATGGTACTTATATATGCACACACACACACACACACACACACACATATATATGTAATAAGTTCTTTTGAAGGGTTTTTTAGAATTGTTCATGCACTTCTTAGCTGTTGTAGTATAGATTCAGCTCCATTTTTGCATGTTTGATGTCCATTTCAAGGGTTTTTAACCTTCAGTACAACTGTACATATTTCTATAAGTGAAATGATGGTAAAAGAAAAATTTATGCTTGCCTAAATTGTTTTTCAAAAGGATATTGTTGTTATATAGTTATCAAGGGATTAAGTTATTATTTTGACACCTCATTTTAGATTTGATTTCTTCTATTAAACATGCCCATTTGCTGTCATAATGGTCAGATCTGGTTTAATCAATAACATATGATGCATGTGGAAGTGTACTCTAGGGTTTCAAATATTTTACCATCCATTATACATCAGATCTACTTGTACAATTGTTATATTTTCATCATTTGTGGGCTCCAAAACTCCTACCAGTCGTGGGATGTTTGTAGTTGTGTATTTTGATTGACGAGGGTTTTGAAAGTTTTCTATATTGATGGTTAGCATTGAATTCAGTAGGGTTTGGCATCAACATTTGGTATTTGTTCATTATTATAGCTCAAGCATGTGTGAAAATTCATCTATTTCGTGAGTTTGTCCAACTGGGGACTTGGCTCCTATCATTGTTTTCTCCTTGAAACTATTGTGTGATGTGATCAAATAAGAATATACATAACAAGACTACATATTGCTGATCATAAACAACATGATTAATAATAACAAAATTACACACACACACACACACACACACACACACACACACACACACACACACACACACACACACACACACACACACACACACACACACACACACACACACACACACACACACACACACATGTTGAGTATAGATTTTGACCCTGTGAAGATATTGAGTTGCATAAATTGCTCACAAGTCAATGAAATAGCCAAGGAGAGCCTTTCTAGCCCATCAAACACAATAGAGTAGCTTACACAGCCAAAGCAGCTCGTAGTGACCTCAAACCCTGTTCTTCGTCGCTCGCAAAGCGCAGTGAAAGAAACCCTATTCTTTATTGCCTGCAAATTTTTGGGGGAAAATGATGTGAATTCCCTAAAACCTTTTTGAACACGGACCCCAAAATGTATTATATTTGCACGCAGACCTGAAATGGTTTCAAAATGGGGTTTGAGATAAGTAGAATTTGGCCCTTAAATTCCAATTCCACCTTTTCAAGTGGAAGATGTAAATGCTCATTTCGGGTCAAAATGAGCATATACATTTCCCTATTCTATTTTAATTTTGCACTCCCAAACAACAGATTCAATAAAATTAGAATATACATATGCCAATTCTAGCCTAATTCCCACAACCAAACAGGGCCTAAGAGAAGAATCAACGTGAAAAAGAAAAAGAAAACATATTAATTTGATATCTGTTAATCCCTCTCACTATTGAATCTTTGTGGATGTCATTAAAATTCCTGCATCATCCATTTCTCATTCCTTCATTCATTAATTCCTCCTTTAAATGTTCTCTAGTATAAGAATTTTATTAGAATGATTTATTTGAGGAGGCAAGAATTAGTTCATATTTTTCACGATTTGATTTTGTAGATTTTTTTATTACTAATATTTTGTATCAAGATCCAACATTTGGACTTGAGAACAAGAGAAGAGGCATGACTTCACAAAAAAATAAATTTGTGATTAAGATTAATAATAGAAGAGATTATATGATATTGAGAATGAATGACATCCACGAGACTAAACAATCTATGGGACTGAGAAAAAAATTCTTAATTTATCTTCAAACTCTTTTCGATGTCAAATCTCCTACTATTAATTTTGACTAGGAAGTTGGCTCTCTGATTAATCCTATCTTCCTCAAATAATTGGTGCATGTTGTCAACCTTCAAGCCATTTTTTTATTGAGTATGAATATCCTCATTAGCTGTACATTTTGTAATGAAGTGCCATTTTTTATCAAGTGCTGATTTTTGTATAATATGAGACACTTATGGGTTGTCATTTATGGAAACATATCTGGTATATTGATTGATTGGATCGAAGTACAGTTTTGGAGATATAGTCTTCAAAATGACTAAGTGTAGAAGCAGAAATACAAAGTATGACAATATTGTTTTGGGTATCAAAGATTGAGTATGATGATTTGTGACAAGAAATCTTAGAGGGAGATACTATGGAGTATTTATGACCTCCACCTAAGATTGATTGGGTTTTGGTGATGATTACAGTAAGTTAGAGTGATTTGAAGACATGCGACGACAACAGAACAACAGAACAGAGCAGTTGAATAGTAGCAATGATTTAAGGAGTATATTTTGGACTCCTGACAAGATAAGTTGGATTATGACTTTGGATAACCTATATTTTTATTATGTAAGAGCGCCGACTTTTTTTTTTCTCTTTACATTATTAATTCTATTTTGTATTGAGAGTCGACTATGTAATAATTAAAGAGAGCCGACTTGTTGATGAAAAAGATATATATATATATATA
>MU224425.1:453517-467422 GCA_018584345.1 Thuja plicata
TATATAAAGTCTTTTTGTAAAGCGAAGATATGTATGATGTATGTGAATGAGTAAAGAAAGATATATATGTGAATGGAAGAACAAAGGATGTCAAAGATCATTGAAGAGCCTTGACTGGAACTATCTAAGCATTACAGATGCTTGTGTTTTTCATTACTAAGAATAATTTGTAACATAAGTTTTTTTTTTGTAAGAGTTGTAAACTCAGTTGGCTCCTAACAAGGTGTTGTATACCTTTAACAAGGTTGTTATTCCCTTAATAAGGAAATGTACTATGTAATATTCAGCTCCTAAAAGAGCTAGGTATCCTAACATGGACACTATACTTTAGTGCATTCTTGTGGGTACCATCCCCACTGGGGTTTTCCCTTGGCCAGGGTTTCCTCGACAACAAATAATGGTGTTATGAGTTTTGTGTTTTTTTTTATGTTCTTTTCATTTCTATAAGCATATGGTTTATTTGGAATTGGTTTAAGTTTAATCTAAAGTGTTGTAATACTGATTCACCCCCCTCTCAGTATTAATCAATCCAAACAATTGGTATCAAAGCTTCTGGCCCTTGGAGAGAAAGTCTAACAGCTTAAGGGAGATCAAAATGGATTCATAAAATCTACAAGAGAACTTTGAAGCAGCACTTGAAGACCTTGATAAAGAAAAAATAGAAAATGGTGACTTGAGATTCAATTTAAGAATATCTGAGGGATTCATCAAGAAACTTAAGGATCAGCTTGAACTTTCCAGAAATCAGAGTCAAGATCTTATGGGTCAGATAAAAGAGGATTCAGACAATGATAATTCAGATAAGATAAAGCAACTTGAACAAGAGAATGATACTCTAAAATTTAATAATGAAATTATGGCTAAAGGGATTTAACAAGAAAAGAATGCTAAGATCAAGACTGAAGAAGCTTTGAAAGATGCTAATACTCTAATGGGACAAATGAAGACTGACCTTGACCATTACTACAAGAACAAGTATCTAGAATTGGAGAAATATAATCAGATCATAAAAGGTGAACTTGTTGAGACAAAGAAACACATTGAGAAACTTCACATGAGAAGTGACTTGATCGATGAACAAAGAGAGAGACAAAAACCTAAAGGTGATATGATTGGTATTGGATTCAATGAAGTTGAATGTTCTAAGAATCAAGAATAAAAATCTGATGCGAAGATTGATGAAGAAAAACCTATTTCTAAAGAACCTAAAGAACATATCAGACCTTTGAAGGTAGATGTTTTGGATTTAACAAGTTTGGGCACATGAAGAGAGATTGTAGAGGTAATACCCCTTTTATAACTTTTTCTAGTTATTGTTTTAATTGCAATGCATATGGGCACAAGAAAGCAGAATGAAAAAAAACTCGATCAATCTAGATACATACAAGACAACAACAAAGGAGAATCAACAACTAAGGTCACATGTTACACATGTAATAACCTTAGAGACATTGCAATGAATTGTAAATTACAAGTTAATAAGAACAAAAAACCTCCTATATGCTACAAATGTAACAATCTAGGTCATATAGTGAAGTTTTGAAGGTATAATGGAGTAAATAATAGAAGAGCACCACCTCCTATGGACACAAAGAAGAATGAAAATGATACTGGTAAGAGTATGGTAGAATACAAGAGTGATTTTGACAATTGTTTTAGGAAAGTAGAAGATAACAACAATGGTAAGGTATGGAGAGTCAAAGAGTCTAATGATATATTGGTTCAGGAAGAGACAATAGATGCTACTGGATCTTAGCTTGATGCTAGCAAAGCAGAATTGACCTAATTGGATGAGCATGGCTTTAGGGGGAGAATTGAATGAGAACAACATAATATATCCAACCCCTAATTATGTGGAGTAAAATCTAGTGAGCTTAGGTATGATATTTACATACATCACAACACTTATATCTAAAAGTTCAACATCGGAAGATGCATATTTTATGATCGCAAGATTTGTGATTGACTGGACAATATTGTGAATGTGTGTTTTATAATTAATGATGTATAAAGCACTTGATGGTTACCTATTTCTTTATCATTTGATGAGAAGTGACCTAAGGAGATTAGAGAACATAGAAAATCAAACTATCTAGCAACTACATTGCATGATCGATTGAAGCGGAAACTCAGAATTCAGCGTGTAAAATGTATTTACATCATCTACTCATATAGAAGCTATGGATGCACCTTTGATTTATGATTTTTTAGATCAACCTAGATACAATTTTAAGAAACATCCATTCAAGTCTTGTGAAGATGACCTTGAAGGATCATTTTCCCAAACACCGCATGACGTTTTGCATGTACAGGATATTAGGGCACACATTCATTGCAAGTATGATATACTAGGTGTTGATGAAATTTCTAATGAAATGGAATACATGACTGATAATGGAAAATTGAGGGATGAATTCAAACACATTGACAACTTGAGCATCATGAAGATATTGGATTTGTATGAATTCAACGAAGATAAATGGTTTAAAATCCTACTCAACAGAGTTCATGATCAGTTCATCTGGATAGGAGAGCAACCTATAATGATATGTAGTCAATTGATTCATGAGATAAATAGGTTAGGCAATGTTGGAGTTATCCCTATGGCTGAGAAGGACATAAAGAAATAGGTCAAAACCCTAATACATTCAAAATGGGATAGGCGAGCTATGACAATGAATGATATTTTCTTACAGGATGTCAGATTGATTGCAATGATACTTGGATACAAATTATATTATAGAAGTAGACCTAATTTAGTAGCTGCAGGTGTTATCATGATGGCCTACAGGATGGTGAAAGAAAGCACTACTTATAACCTATGCGAGGTTCTGGCACAACAATTTTTGGATAATGTCAAACTAATCAAGAAGGATAAATCTAAAACCTTTCGATTTGGCTCACTCTTAATGCATATGTATATCCACATTGATCACAAGTTTCCATCCATGCACCCTAGTGGATGGATAAAAGGGATACCTACTGGTATTCATATTTCTAAGAGCTACATAAGAAAAAATAGCACATGGGTTGATGGTGAACTGTTTGGCATGATAAAGATTCTTCAGAGGAAAATGAAGGAAAGAGTCAGAATTCCTTAAGAGTTATTTGAAAAATACAAGGATACAATTTGTTTTATGGTTGAAACTGATTGTGTATGTTTTGAGGTAGTTATACCTAGGAAGAAATGGTGTTACCATATGGGCTATGAAGTTAGTTTAGAATTTCTAACTATGTAGATTGAACATGTGTTGGCATCTAAAGTAGATACATCTGAGGAGAGATGGGGTACCTATGAAGAAAAAACAACTAAAGTTAGAGAAGAGCAGACCAGAGGCATGAGGAAAATACAAATAGATAACATTTTTGATGACTATGGAGCTACGACAGATTTAAGCAAAGAGGATATGAGAGATGTAAGGAAGAAAATATAAGAGAGATCTTTTGGATTAGAAAGTACTGGTACTGCAACCCTTCAATCTCTAGAGATTGAGGAGGTAACTAGTCCACCTTCTACAATAATTGATGTAACCACCCCTTCACCACCATAGAAGACATCACAAGAATAGGCAATAAAGATAGCACCTCGGAGAAGCACAAGATCCACTAAACCTGATTCACCTCCTAAGGAACATAGGGATGAAGGAGAAGAGAAGAAAATCAAGAAAGAAACCACAAGTGACATACATGTGTGGAAGCCTAATTTAAAGATGGTGGAGAAGAGAGATATTGAGAAAGGTAAGCTTGTTTCTATGAGAAAATACTATGACAGGTATGAGGAATCTAATAAAATGAAGATTGAAGACATACTAGTAAATCATTTACTTGTTTTCAAGAAGAATCTATTAGAGTTAGAGGGAAGTATACCTGAGGAACTATATGGTAGACTGGAAATAATGAAACATCTTGCACACATTAAAGATGAAGCTATTAGGAATCAATCTATTGATGACATGTTTCCAGTAGTTTCAATACAAGAAAGAGAAAGAATACTTAATGCACTCAAACCCTTATTGAGAAGCAAAGAAAGATTAGTAAAAATTATGGGCAGGAAGTATGAAGAAGTTTTAGAAGAGACTCAGAAAGCATTAGATCAGATACTAATGAGTGATATTCTTGAGAATAGTCCACCTCCTAAACATACTATGCCTACACCTATAGGAATTGGTGAATGTTCTATGACAACTGAGGCAAGTTTGGATATAAGAAAAGATGTCATGCAACCAGATTTCTATGCTTATGGTGTGCCTGTGACCCTTGACACTTCACTTGATGAGAAATACCCATTTGCATAAAATATTGACAACTCAGTGGTAGATGAATTAGAAGAACAAAAAGAGGAAGAGAATAAAATTGAGTTTGAACAGAGAAGTGAGATAGATGCACAAAAGAGAAAGAGACAAGAGTTGAGGTAAAAATGAACCTGACACATCTACTACTCTATTGTTGGAAAGTATGGACAAAACTTTGAGTATGATGTTGACAACATGGATGCTACTGAGTTGATGAGACTATATTTCATCGCATTCTCTAAAGAAAAAGAAAGATCTAAGAAAAAAGGAGATAAAAATTCTAAGGTAATCACTAGGGAAATCAATACTGTGAACAAAATTCTCTTAGTATCTATTGTATTTCAAAGAAAGGATGAGGCGAAAAATCAAAGTTTGGCACTACATGAATTTTATAGTCACTATGAGTCTTTAGTGAAGATTGCTGAAGAGAAAGAAGAGAAAATTTATCAAGAGAAGAAGTTGAAGGAAGTTTGCTAGTCTATCTCATGGGACTTGGGCATTCTAAGAGTAGCTACATCTAAGGCCAGAATTTTTGTCACACATGGAAGGATACTATACAACCATTGTATAAATCCTATTAGACATATTCAGAACATTGAAGATATTTTAGCAAAGGAAAGGGCTACACTGAATAGAATGATGGACAGTTGTGAGACCTCCTCACAATATATATATTAGAGATGGATAGGGAAATAAAAAATATTTATGACAAGATGAATGTATTGGATATTGAGAAAGGGAGAGTCATGAAAAGATTTTGTCTATTGAGGAGTCTAAACAATCCTAAGCTTCCAATTCTTGAAGTTCATTTATCTGATATGGAGAAAACTGCATAATCATTAAAAAATTATATGCCCATAGATTTAAAAGTAGTAGAGACATCATCTTATGCACTAAATGGACTAATTCATGTTAGTCAATTATTGATTAATTCATGGAGCATTGAAGTGAAGATCATGGAAGACACCTTCCGGGATATACTTAAATTGGTGAGCAAGCACTGAAATCCTACAATTTTGTAAATTTTGGATGCACCTTTGTCATTGTTGTCAAAGGGGGGGAAGAAAAGAAAAAATTAGTTAGAAGAAAATGATAATGAGAAAACTATATATATATATATATATATATAAGGAAATAAAAAGAAGAACAGTGAGTTGGGGCACTTAGTCATTTTTCGCTAAGTGTTGTCATCAATTGCAAAGGGAGAGATTGTTAGCAAGTGATGATTTTTGTATGATATGAGATAATTATGGGTTGTCATTTATGGCAACATATCTGGTATATTGATTGATTGGATCGAAGTACAGTTTTGGAGATACAGTCTTCAAAATGGCTAAGTATAGAAGTAGAAATATAGAGTATGACAACATTATTTTGGGTATCAAAGATCGAGTATGATGATTGGTGATGAGCGAGATTGGAGGGAGATACTATGGAGTATGTATTACCTCCACCTAATATTAATTGGGGTTTGGCGATGATTACAGTAAGTTAGAGTGATTTGAAGACATGCGACAACAACATAATAGCGTAATAGAGCAATTGAATAGTAGAAATGATTTAAGGAGTATGTCGTGGACTCTTGACAAGATAAGTTGGATTATGACTTTGGATAACCTATATTTTTTTATGTAAGAGCACCGAATTTGTATTTTCTTTTTACATTAATAATTCTATTTCTGACTTGTTGATGAAAAAGATATATATATATATATATATATATATATATATATATATATATATATATATATATATAAGCGAATATATGTATGATGTATGTGAATAAGTAAGGAAAGATATATATGCAAATGGAAGAACAAAGGATGACATAGATCATTGAAGATGCTTGACATGAACTATCTAAGCATTGTAGATGCTTGTTTTGTTCATTACTGAGAACACTTTGTAACATAAGATTTTTTGTTGTAAGAGCTGTAAGCTCAATTGGCCCCTAATAGGGTGTTGTATACCTTTAACATGGTTTTTATCCCTTTAACAAGGAAATAAACTATGTAATATTCAACTCCTAACAGGGCTAGGTCTCCTAACATAGACACTATACATTAGTACATGCTTGTGGGTACCATCCCCACCGGGATTTTCACTTGGCTAGGGTTTTCTCGACAAAAGATAATGGTGTTATGAGTTATGTGTTATTTTTTTTATGTTCTTTTCATTTCTGTAAGCATATGGATTATTTGGAATTGGTTTAATTTTAATTTAATGTGTTGTAATACTGATTCACCCCCTCTCAGTATTACTCAATCCTAACACCATTTTGTTTCCACCATCTTTGTATTGCATTATTTGCAAGTTTGTTCTTCCTAAGTGTCCTTAGGTATCTTCCACCCACCCATTCTTTTTAAATTCACCAAAAAAAATATACACAATAGTTTTCTTTTGTGTATGTAATAGGAGAACATTTAAACATGCCCAATTATCCCAATTTGACCTAGAGTTTAAGCGGCAATGATAGGAAATCCTGAGTCAAATTCCACATTCTTGTATGTTTTATGATAAGGGGATAAAATAGAGGGACCCATAAATGACATTATTTTCAAGTACCTTTCTAACCCTACATTCAAAGAAATTAAATCCTCACAAACAACATTATTTTTCTCCTCCTTTCTAAGCTTTAATATTGTAAACATGTTCTCTTCTCTAGTTTCAGAAGTTCATTGAACATAATTGAAATAAATTTAATGACATCAACAATCTAAGGGATCAAGAAGCACATCCTAAGTCATCTTAAAGTTCTTCTTGATGGAAACTCATCTTCTATAAATATTTCTCAAGAAACCAACAGTTTTGTGAAACCTTGCTTCCTTGAAAAGTTGGTATGGACAACCCTCCTTCAAGTTGTTCTCATATTGACCACAGATATCCTAGTAAGAAACACATTCAAAGATAAAGTGTCATTCAGTTTCAACTACCCCTTTTCTACAAATAGTATAGGTTCTTTCTTTCCACACTTCTTTGTGAACTATCCATCTATCTATCTCATACCTTAGATGATGAGATTTAGTTCTTAACATTGCCAACAACAATGTCACCTTACCCTTAATTGCTTCCCAAAAGTAATCATTTTCATCATTTGAATGAGTTATTTGAGGAGGAAAGACTTATTTTGTATTTGTTTGTATTTGATCATGTAGATTTTTATTACCAATATTCAGTATCAAACTCCACGATCTAGCATTAGGACATGAGAACAATAGAAGAGGAAAGACTTCACAAAATGGTAAAATTGTGATGAAGATTTATAATAGAAGAGATGAAATGATATAAATAATTAAATGAATGATTTTAATGACATCCATGAGACTAAATATTCTATTGGATTTAGAAAAACATCCTTAATTTATTTACAGACTCTTTTTGATGTTGGATCTTGTACTATTAATTTTGACTAGGAAGATGGTCGTTTGGTCAATCCTATCTTCCTCAAATAATTGGTATATGTTGTAAACCTTCAAGCTATTTATATATTGAATAAAAATATCCTCTTAATTTGTGCATTCCATGATGAAGTTTTATTCTATTTCCACCTTCTCCATATTGCAGAAATATGTAAGTTCTTTCTTCCCAAGTTTCCTTGGATATCATCCACCTACTGATCTTAAGATGATGCAATCTCGTCCTTAATTGTACAAATAGCAATCCCACTTTCCTTTTAATATTTGCCCCTAAATATGGTGAGATAAAATTGAGAATGTGTTAACTATTTTTCTCTTTGTTTTCTTAGGTTGCTTGGTCTCGCAAACATCATTAAAATTTCTTATTTGTTCATTCATTTGCTACAAAAAAAATGATGAATTATTTTCCAAAATATCAAGGAGAAAGTGATGTATTGTATTATGATTCAATGTGGTGTAGTGGTAGGCTTTTATAGTTAGGACATTTGAGGTGTTGTATTAAATACTTTGATTTTTGGAGAAAATAAAGTTTGGAGCAAAATATAATATTTTCATTTTTTTTTAAAATGGAGATGTATATGGTGAAATGGTAATCAATGGTAGACCACCAAGTCACACATATGCATTGAGAAGAACCTAAATCCTATCGTCAAGACAAATTTTATTTGTACAACCCAAGGATGCAAGGGCATATATGCAAGATCTAGCTAAGGGGAGAATTTAGGGTGTTTTCCCTTTTATGTGATGTAAATGTATGAAATAAAATGATAAGAGATCTTATATTAATGGTTAAGAGAAGATGTAACAACAAGGTACCATAAAAAATCTGATCCAATGTGTAAAGTAGATGCAATATGTAAGAAAAGGAATGTATGTACCTAAAAATGGAAGAGGAAGAAGGTGTGAAAAATGCTGAAATTCTATCTAACAGAGTCCTGAAATGTCCCGGTACCTTAATCTAGTAGTATGTGATATGTGATTTTGTAATCTACAAAATTTTTTTCAGTCACAAGAATAGGTCAAAAGTTGTTCGACCTATACCCAGGTATAGGTCAAAGGTTTGACCTATACCCTATCTACTCCAAATCAGAAATAGAAAATGGATCTGGAAAAGTCTCTAGACTATCTTTCTGGTTCTGTAACTGAAATCTGCACTCTAAATGTTAGGTTATATGTGGAAGGTTCAACCTATACCCGATACTATTAGAATTCAGAACAAAAAATGGATTTGGAAAGTTCTCTTAAATGTTTTCTCAGATCTGTAACTAAATCTTCATTTTGAACCTGCACCTGCACACAAAAGAGAGGGGGGAATTGTTGGGGGAAAGGGGCTTGCCTTAGTCAAGCCCCCGTTTAGGAATTAACCTTGAAATAAAAAGTAAAGCATATAAAAGAAGACAAATATAAGTATTCACCTTTCTTGATCAAACCCTTGTAGATGGATATAGATCCGCTATACCCACAAAGATGTATGCTTTCTTGAATGTTGAATTGTAGAAGGTAGGATGTATTCACTAATGCAATAGATCCACACTTGCTAAATCATGGATCATGGATGTATGTATTCTTGATATGCTTGAAAGTAATGGAATGAAGGAAGGATATGGATCCTCTCACTCAATTGGGAAATCCACCACTACTCCATCACGAGAGAGAGATTTACACAATAGTCTTCAAATCTTGGAGCCAAATCCTTGCTTGCTTGAAATAACCTTGGACTTGAATACTTGCAATTGTGGGCATGAAATGGATGCAATGGACTGAAATATAGATAATGAATAGCATATGTAAGTGGATCACAAAATGAAGGGGAAAAGCCTCCTTTTATATAGATTTTGGGGTTTAATTTTATGGAGGCTGACCTCACTGGGCAGGAAATTGAAAATATTATGCATCGGGTCCGGAACCCACTAATTTGAAATCCCAAAGGTATAGGTAGAAAGTGGTTCAACCTATACCTGGTATAGGTTGAAACCTATACTTGGTATAGGTCAAAACCTATACCTAGGAGGGTAAATTTTGAGGCAGATTTGTGGGGCCCAAGAATTATCTAGGGGCTTGGGGCAAAACGTAGAGAAAAGTGGGAAAATCAAGCATAAATGCATCCAAAATTGAGGAGATCACTAAAATGAGGCCCAAATAGGCCCTCTAGAACATCCAAATTAATGGGTGCTAACTTTTTAGACCTATATAGGAGAAATACTACTTATGTTGTCTTATAGGTTGTCTTTGGTCTTGTGGACACTAAAAAATTTCAATTTTATTTTATTTGGATATTTAAGGTGTTGTAATAAACATTTTGAATTTAAGCAAAATAGAGGTTGAAGTAAAATATAATGTTTGTTTTTTATTATCAATAGAGAAATAGTAGGGTATGCCATTTTATAGACATCGTTACGTCTGTGGGCATTAAAACTTTTATATTCTATTTTAATTTTATAATTGGTGGTGTGTTAGATATTTGAGCCTTGTAGTTATTATAGAAATTGACTATGTCATCCTTATTACTTGAAAATTTTATTTATGACAATGCGTTAGAACTTGTGGTGGTACAGTTATCATAGAAATTGATTGTGGACCCCACTACTTGAAAACTTCATTAATGACAATATAGTAACCTGCAAGTACTAGAATTATTATATAAATTGAGTATTCTTACCACTTAAAATAAATTCAAGGAAAAATTATCTCAAATATAATATAATTTTATATTTTTTCCTACAACTTAAATACACGATACAAATATTCTTCATATTGAAATCAATCAATGTTTAATAAATAGAATATACTTTCTTGAAGTTAGAGAGAATGTGTTAAGTTTCATATAAAACATTGTCACAACAAGGACACAAAGCGTCAAAGTTCCTGCTAAAGTTAAATTAAATTTGTTGAAAGCTTATGAGTAAGCAATTAAAGCAATTGAATTTTTAGTTGTGCACACAAATACATTCAATATTAGCATATGTTAGAACATGACATTAATAACATATTATATTTCAATAAGATTAGATGTTAATGAAGCATATACAAAAATATGTTATATATAAATTTATTAGTATATTATATTTTAATAGTAAATGTGTTGAAGGAGATATCGAATGTAAATTTATGAATGAGAAAAGAATTTGCAAGTTTTTATGTTTACCTTTTGGTGGGTGCCATTTTTCAATCTTCAATTGTGGTGGCATGTGTGAGGGCATTGTTATGGTTGATAGTGAATCGACCTTTGATGGATAAATCACAGGATAATATGCATAACTAACTATTACGCTGAGAATAGTCGTGAAAAATAAATTATAATTCTGCAATGCTATCTACCATTTTCAACAAATGATTTTAAAATCGCTATATAAATAACTATTTTATTAGATTTACCAAAACGTATGGGCTAAGCAAAGAAGAAAATAAGGAATGTAACAAAGACAAATTAATTGATAAGTATTCTTGTTTATATATAAAAATAAAACTTATATCACCAACTTAAATTCACACTAAATGGTTTTATTAAAAATAATTGAAGGTAATTATAATTTATAAATACCAGATTCTTTACCTATAAATAATTGGAATATATACCCATTTAGAATCATTTCCAACAAACAACAAATAAATCAAGAGCTTCTACTAAATCCAAACTAAGCTTCTAAGATGTTGTGTTGTGGTTCCTATAGGGACATACTATCTCAGATATGGTTCTTATAGGGACATGAACGAAGTTGCAAAAAGTGATCACAATGTAAGAAACAAATTAGTTAACCATTTCACCATATCAAAATCTTAGTTTTAAATAAAAAATTTCTTGTGTTCGCAGCAATTTGGTGGCTAAAACCATGGCAGTCAAAGCTGGAGACCATCCAACAACAAGAAACCATCCATGAACAAATTACGGGGAGCAGCTGCAGTTTAGCACTACAGGAGGCTAAAGGAATCAAGGTTGGAGAAGAGGGTGCAAGTGACACGCTGGTAGGAAACATAATGGTGAAAAGAATGAAAAGGATAAATTCCAATCAAGAGAGGGAAACATGTTTAATATAGATGAAGAAGCTAAACACTATGCAGTTCCAAAACTGAAATAGACATAGCAACTTAAGATGACTCAACATACACATGACCAATCTATGGAAAGGTTTATAAAAGCCATCACCAGATGAAAACAAAGAAAGAGAACTAAATACTCAGTAGCAGATCTGTACAATAAAAAATATTTAGTGCATAAAAGAGGATGAAACATTAGAAGAACAAGATGGATTTGCAGTAAAGAAAGCTCAGGATTTCTACCAAAAATAGGAATGCTAACAAAAAAAAAACATCATCTATATTGTGACATATATGAAGATGCTTGTTGAATAAAATGGTAAGAGGAATGCACATGTCAGAGATTTATAGCAACGTACCTTAAACGCTTTTGAAGAATGGAAAACTTGGCCTTAATGTGTCTACATGAATTCACTTTTTTATTTTATTTAAGTGTTTCATCAACCTTTCCTTCCTTCTCTTTATAATCCAACCCTCCCAACGATCAAAATTAATTACTCACCTTCCCCTAAACAAATGGGTATGCTGATCTTAAATTTTGTGATAAGGTAGTTTGAATTTCATGTAGTGTACAAAGAAAATACATAAATGTTGATTTTATCTTTTTGGTAAATAAATAGAATAAATATTACCCCTCCTTCTAGTGTAAATAAACACAAATGCATAAATGTTGATTTTATCTTCTTGGTAAATAAACACAAGAACAATTACCCCTCCTTTTAGTTTAAATAAACACAAGAAAAATAAAAGAATATAGAAACATATTATTAATCAGTGTAACTTTTTTTTGGATATAAGTCACAATTTGTATTTATGAGGCATAGGAAAATCTACGTAGACTTTGGTAGTGAACAACAAATGTCCAACTTTGCATTGAGTAGAAACAGACAACTTAGAATGATAAGGAATATATACAACTTTATGTCTCTTTACAGGTTGTGGTTATCAATATTTTATCTATTTGTTTTCATTTAAAATCTAGTTTTTAAAAAAAAATTGAACTCACTATATAAATTTTCAACCAATAAGAAAAGATTTACTTTTTTCTTTCAAAATATGGACAAATGTGAGAAAATATGAGCTATAGACTTCTAGTGTAAAATCTTCAATGACTGGCTGGACTAATTGGTAGAAAATATGCAACAAATGGATATAAGTCACCATGTGTATTTATGAGGCATAGGAAAATCTAGGTAGACTTTTCTAGTGAACAACAATTGTCCAACTTTACATTGAGTAGAAAAGATAGCTTAGAATGACAAGGAATAAATACAATTTTATGTCTCTTCACAAGTTGTGGTTGTAGATATTTCTATCTTTTTTTTTTCATTTGATTTTTTTTTCAAAATTCGCCCTGACGTAGCACATTATTAACACCTCTTGAAGTTGTAGAGTATAAATTCAGGCAGGGACCTCTAGCTACTTCTAGATTTCTTCTCACTCTTTTAGATTCGACATTAATAATATGAAAAATCCTGTCTACCAATGTCCTTTTATAGCAAGGGAAATTTTTTAAAATAGTATATGAAAAGCTTTAGAGAATAGATTTTTGTATAAATTCGTAAAATTGATTGGCTAAGAAAAAGTTAAGATAAAGTGAAGATAAAGTTGTCAGAAAAAACAAAAGTGGTGCACTGACTATTCATTCAAACAACCAATTAGAGTATAAATAAGTATTTTATGAACAGATTATATATATATATATATATATATATATATATATATATATATATATATATATATGAACTATAGGAAAAAAATAAAACTAAAAATAAACTCAAATGATTGGCCGATGTAAAGTAAATAGTCGCATTCGCAAGAATGCATTAGTTCCTGCCTATGATAGGAACTAATAATGGCCTTTGCAAGTTACAAATATCCTCATGGTAGAATACAATTCATATAAATATATGTCAATTATCATATCAAAAAGAGGCAATTTTATTTAAATATCAATATTGCTACTTATTCTAATAACACTATGTTAGTTAATAAAACAAATGTCTACAACTATGTAAAAAATACAATGTAAGACTCACCACTCAACACTCAAAGGATCTATAGTTTTTTTTTTTAAAATTTCATACAATGATCTATAAAATTACTATAAATATTCAAGAAAAATGACTTGATCATAAATTTATTGATCGTTAATTAGATGG
>MU224425.1:467829-480142 GCA_018584345.1 Thuja plicata
CACTATAATAGTACCTTCCAACCAATCATAATATTCATTATTTATCTATTTTAATTATTATATTAAAAGAGTAATGTGTGCTCATTATTTTATTAAGATGACAAAAATATAATGTATCTCAATACTATTTGATAAAAGGTTTAGGATCTTATTACTCCCTACGTATAGCTCAAGAAAATAATAATCAATACTATATCATAAAGCATTAAAAAGTGACAAATGCCTAAAATTTCTTATTTTATAAAATTGATATTTAGTTTAATGTCATTGTTTACATAAAAATAAAGTTAATTCTATGAATGAGAAGTGTCATAGAGAGTTGGTTGTCCTTATGATTTCAATATGTTCAAAAATAATTTTAATTGTTTAATTTATGTGTTAGTATTTATGTTTTGAGTGTCAAATATTGTGTTTGATTCATATTGCTATATTTATTGATTTGATTCCCAGGTAAACAAATAGTCAATCTTGCAAATTACATTGTAAGACAATACAACCATAAAATGCATAATATAAAAGATATATGCACACCGAAGACATAGTTAAGATGCATAAACCTTATGGAAAATATACCACTTTTGCTTAGAAAGAATAGAGGAAATACACATATCTTTTAGAAGTGAACATATATGTATTCTTCTCCTAACTATAAAAGGTTTACAAACTAGGTATTTATACACAACTATATAGGTAGGTCATCAACTAGGCTCCATGAAGATGCCAAAAAAATTCTAATGTGTATGTTGTGTGATGCACATGGATATGAATATGTCATGTTAAACCTATATGGTTTTGGTTGTATTTTTATATTTGAAACAAACACTAACCTACTAACATAAAATTAAAGAGAACATTTTACAATCTACAACAAAATGAAAACATAAAAACAAGAGAATGTTTTTTCTGTTGCATTCATAAAATTATGTACTCTAAATTTTCTAAAACTAAGAAGTAAGCATAGAGAATCCAAGTTATAGATGGCATACTGGAAAAATACTCTCTCAAAAACTTTTTCTTTTCTAACATTACATTTTATGATGAACATAAAATGGAAGCAATGTAGAGTTTAGAGAATACAAAGTGCTTCAATTTTTATGATCCACTTCGAGTCTTCGCTTGTACATTTGGAGGAACAACATCATTAGGATGATTTTTCCACCAACCTTTGCATAAATGGCATGTTGGTTTTCATTGATGTCAAACTTGTTGGAAGGATGAAGTTTTTGTGGAAGACTTGTTGGAAGGATGAAGTATTGATGACAAGTTAGAAGGATGAAGTGTTGGTGGTAGACTTGTTGGAAGGTTGAAGTGTTGGTGGAAGGATGTGTTGACAGGGTTTTTAGGAACATTCCAACATGGGGAGCCAGGGGTTACCATGTTTCTCTCATGAAAGAGGGAGGAGAGGGAGGTCTCAATCCTACTAAGCACCTGGATGTCAAGTCACAATGATATTGGAGTATCTCAGTGGGCACAAGGTTGAGCCATGCCCAGTTCCAAACTTCCCATGGAACTCCTCTATCATTTTTTGGGTTTCATCGTGATTGAAGAACTTGAGGTAGACACCTTAAAAAAAAATCTCAAAAATGGCTCTATTCTTTAGCATGTAGTTGGCACTCTTGAGCTTGAGTTCCCTGTGTTTATCTGTAGTGAGTCCCTTTGGACATTTTTTGCTTAGGAGAAGATATATCAAGTCCACATACCAAGGGTATTGAGTGAAGGATTCAACAGTATTGTGTTGGCACTCAATATAGGGTCTAGAGTTGATCATTATTTAGGACATGCCCTGACCTTGTACGAGCTTCATAGGTTTCATTTCTAAATCAGAATCCTAGAGGATTTCCATCCATTATCCCCTACATTCACCAAGCTCTCTCTATAGCAACATGGACTTGACTTCTTGGTTAGGCACAATATCATATACCTTTCTCTAGAGGATGTAATGTTGAAACTTCTTCACTGTCTTTATTAGCACAAAGGCTTGCTTTTCCAATGCAGAGTACCTTATTTAGATAATTTTGAATGGGAAGCTCATGAAGGCTATTGGTTTCTCATCCCCATCCTTCCTTTGTGTTAGGACTACAACACTTGAGTGTAGGGAGGTGAAGGAGTATATGTGGAAAGGAAAGGCGTAATCAGGACTTGTGAGCACCTGTGCCTCCAATGTAGATTATTTGATCTAGTTTAAGGAATCCATAGCCTCCTGCCTCCACTCTATCTTGGCATCCTTTTTCATCATTTTATTCAGGGGCTTGACGATTTCCACAAATCTTGTGATGAACCTTCTGAAAAAGTTGATCTTTGCAAAGAAATACCTCATCTCCTTCTTGCTTCCCAACATTTACAATTTGAGAAGATCCCTTACTCTATCATAATCAATAGATATGCCTCTTTCCAAGATGATATGGCATATGAGATTTCCTTTTAATACTCTGAATATACATTTCTTTGGGTTAAGGGAGATACTATACTTTCATCATCTTTCAAAGACCTTAGCTAGATGAATGTTGTGGTACTTTCTTTTCTTAGATAACATTGTGAAATCATCCATATAGATGATTATACATTTGCTGAAAAGATCCTTGAAGGTAGTATCCATAGCTTGCTGAAATGTTTCCTTGGCATTGATTAGGGTGAAGGGAATTCTTCTGTATGCAAAGGCTCCCCATTTGGTGATGAAGGTTTTCTTGATTCTATCCTCATACCTAACCATTATCTTATTGTAGCTTGAGTAGCCATCTAAGAAGGACATCACTTAGGATCCATTGACCTCCTCAAATGATGGCAAAGGGTGGTTATCCTTTTTAGATGCACTGGTGAGATTCCATAAGTCTATACATAGCCTAATTTTTTTGCTGTTCTTCCAAGCTAGGAGCAAATTGGCCACCCAGGTAGTATTTCTGATGGGGAATATAATTTTGGAAGATAGTAAATTTTGGACCTCTAGTAAAATCAAGGGATCAATGATGGGATTAATAGGCCACTACTTTTTTCTGAAAGGTTTGGTGCCTAGTTTGAGAGGGATGTTGTGGGTCATTATGGAGGTGTCAAAGCTTTTGAGGTCCTCGTACCCCTAGGCATTTACATATGTTTACTCCTTGAGAACTTTGAGTATGCTTTCCCTCTCCTATGGGGTGCATGATTTGCTTATGAAGGAAAATTTCTCCTGACCCACTTCTCTAATGTTGATCTTCTCATACTACCCCCTCATAAGCAAGAGGTAATTTTTCTTTGACTCAAGGATCCAAATCAAAAATTCATTCTAGGGATACCATGAACTTAGGGATATTGTTTGTATAGAGGTTGAGTATTTCATCTTCTTATTCTCCCTTTTCATCATGTTCTTCCTCTTCAACTACTTGGTCTTCAAAGACTCTAGTGCTATCCAAAAAGGAAAGGATGTTCTTTTTATCATCAAAGACCTAAAAGTGGGTGATATTATCTCGGATGATGGGTGTTGGCAAAAGCTCCACTAGGAACCTCTAGATCTTTGACTTTGCTATGGGCTCCTATGTACCGAACACTATAGCTAGTGTGTCTGGTATGTAATTTATCTTTCTAGGGAGAAGATGAATATTGAATGTGTCAAAGTCCTTTATGAGGCTACATACCCTATTCGTATAGGCTTCCAATCATCTATCATAGTAGGTATACAATCTTATTACTTGTTTGATGACTAACTCTGAGTCCCATAGCGTTTTAAGTGAGTGACTCCCTTCCTTAGTACCAATAAGATACCTCTTACTAAGGCCTCATATTCGGTGGTCAATTATTGGTACAACTGAATTGCAATTGATAAGATGCCTGGAAATCCTTTCCCTTTGGGTTGAATAGTTATATTCCAACCCCACTGAATTTCTTAGATCTTGACTCATCAAACTTAAGGGTCCAAATTTCATCCTTAAAAGGCTCTTTCTTTCCTGGTGCAGGAGCACCTAGGAAAACTCCCAATGCTTAGTCCAATTTTGGCTTGTAACTGACTCTAGCTAAGTCAAAAAATTTACATTTTGACCTTAGAAGGTCTTGCAATATGTGTGACTAGATGGATTAGTAGTTAGTATCAAATCCAATCTAGTTTAGGTTAGTTTGATTTCTAAGTAGTTAGTCCTTAGTATAGGCCTAAAATGGGAAATATGGTCTCAAGGTGTCCTAGACCTAACCAAGGTGTGAAAAGTTCCTAAAAAGGCCTTAATGATGTTAATTCATCGAATGATATGGGTTAGAGGCCATTGAAGTTAGTTTGCATTATTAATGCAAAAGATGCTAAAATGTTGTCATGACAACATTTACAATTTTGCAAATGTTTCATGCAACAATGACAACTTTGGATTCGCTTCAATGTAGGAATGGGAATTGAATGCAAGTGGCCTAAAAACATAGAGGAGGCATCTTATGATACCTTGTGGATCTTTTCCCAAGGTAGAGTGGTGATGTAACAAGTTTTGAAAGTGAATGAAAGCATAGTGTTCTGGTTTTCTGTAACAGTCGAGTTATTTGGATGTTAACCATGTTTTGATGTATTGAAAAGCTTGATACAGTGTTGGATCCATCTAGTAGGGATAGATATAATACTTTTCCATTCAGTGATAAAGTTTTTTAGAGTTGATTAGTTAGACTTAGTAAATTGTTTAGGAATTAGTGTAGTTGTTGGTACAGTTTAGGTGATTTTTAGTTTCATGGATCCCCCATAGAATCCAAATGTGGAAATATTCAAAGGGTGGATGAGTATGATAGGAGAGCCTTTGTACAGTGTATATATTCAAGAAGGATTCCTGGAGAACCTTTTTCTAATTTTAAATCCTTGCACTAGGTGAGAAATGACTGTCCGGTTAGGTGCATGACAGAGGTAGGTTTGAATGCAGAAGCAAGGGTGTGTGTGAGAGATATAAACCAAGTGTGGTTTTCAAAACTTTTGTTGGAATAGTCCCAAGGGATAACTGAGAGGGGGGGGGGGTGAATAATTTATTAGCTAGTTTAATTCTTTTCTCTAATTAATTACAAAATAACATTAAGCATATACACATTGAGATAACACAAAATAGAACACCACAATTTTGGTTACGAGGAAACCAAAATAGGTAAAACCCCTAGTGGGAATTAGCACCCACAAAGAACTATACTTGAGTATAATAATCCATGTTAGAAGATCTTACAAACCTATTAAGAGTTTATCTTTGCAATGCAATAAGTATAGTGACCTGGTTAAGGGTCAGACCCTGTTAGGAGTCTTTTACAAATAACCCTGTTAGGGGTGAGGACTCACTGTCCAAAACATCACTGCTAAAATGATGAAGGCTGCAACCTTCAGTAAAATAGATATACACTATATCTGATAATGAACTGTCTGAGTAGACCTGCTATCTTGATTAGTTCCAATTAATTGTATACACTCTCTACTTCTTCACATAGATCTTTAACTGATGAATGAAATGGCTTTACTGTCCCAAAATAATCAGCATTCTCTTCTATCCTTTTTCTGTCTCTTTTATTGTCATTCACACTTGGTGATCTTCAAATGAACTACTATAAGTATCTTCTCCAAAAGATATGATCTTTTTTGGCTATGGGAATCCCTTTAATGATTCTCTTGTCGGCCAAACCAAGCACGCAACATAATTAGAACCGCACAAATCAAAATGAATAGAAGCATCACTTCACATAGTCGGCTCCACCAAAATTACCCAAATGTCATGCTTCGGATGAAACATGATTAGTGCCTTTGGTTAATTATCTTAGACTCATAACTAAACATGAATTTGAACATGAATATCTCATGGATAGACGCAACTGAATAATCAATAAAATTACTGTCGGCTTTCTAAAAACAGTCTTCTGAAACTGTGGCTAGTAAACAAAGTAACATAACTTAACTGTTACTAAACATCTAAATCTGCATGTATGTACATGGTATAGTAACTATGTCTAAAACATAAAAACAACCGCACAAGGCTTGCACATATCCATACTGAAAAGTAGACACAATTCACTGCTATATACTATATGTTGTCATCAATGAAAAACATACAGTCAACTATTTGCATAAAGGCAAATCTCCAACAATCTCCCCCTTTGACATTGATGGCAACATATGATTAAAAAACACCATCAATCCAAAAGTGTCTTCTTACTTTTTACAATCTTCTCAATATCCTCATCAAAGGTTCCTCTTCACTGCTGCAGCTCCTCTGAGTGTGTTTTTATTTTCATGACTACATAATCCCCTAGAGTATATGCTCCCACTTACTATATACTCCCCCTTTAACATCAATGGCAAAGGATGCCAAATACAAATAAGCACAAGTACTACTCTAGAAGTAGAGTAGTCAACCACTCATCGGTCACAAAGGGCTGATGCATTTTTTGTGAGTTCTAATCAGACCTACGAAAGGGAATTACTCCCAGATTCTTCCTGAGATACTCAAAAGTATCTTTTGATAGAGGTTTCATGAATATGTCTACCAACTGATCTTTGGTGCTCACATAATCCAACTTAACTTCTCCTTCTGCAACTTTTTCTCTTAGAAAGTGATATTTTATTTCTATGTGTTTTGTCTTTGCATGCATCATAGGGTTCTTTGACATATTAATAGTGCTAGTGTTGTCACAATGGATGACAATGGGATAATAAATCTAAATTCCAAAGTCTTTAATCATCTGTTTGATCCAAACCATTGTTGAAGAATTCAATGCGGCTGCTACATACTCAGCTTTTGTTGTTGACTGAGAAATGCAGTTTTGCTTCTTACTTGTCCAAGTAACCAACCTGTCTCCAAGAAATACTACCTCTCCTGAGGTACTCTTTCTATCATCAATGCAACCTTCCCAATCTGCATATGTGTACACATGAAGTTCTACATTTTTTGAGTTAGGATACCATAAACCATAGTCTATAGTTCCCTTTAAATATCTAAATATTCTTTTTATTACCATTAGGTGATTCTGTTTAGGTTCAGCTGCAAATCTCCCAACAATGCCAACTGCATTAGATATATCTGGTCTAGATTGAGTGAGATATATGAGTTTTCCAATCATGGATTTGTAAAGTATTTTGTCAACTTCTGTGGAGTCATCATTTTTAGAAATCTTGCTTCCTGTTATCATAGGAGTGCTTACTGTCTTGCAGTCTTCCATCTTGAATGTCTTCAATATCTCTTTTACATATTTAGACAGATTTATGAATATACCTCTATCTATCTACTTTACATTTAATCCCAAAAAGTATTTTATAGGTCAAATCATGCTCATTTCAAATTCACTATGCATCTCTTTTGCAAATTCTGCACTAAGCTTGTTATTACCTCCAAAAATAATGTCATCAACAAAGATAGAAACAAGTAGTAATCCTTTAGGTGTCTCTCTGATGAATAGGTTTCAATCTACTACTCCCTTTTTGAATCCAATATTTGTTAAGTATCCATCAAGTCTCTCATACCATGCTCTTGGGGCCTGTTTAAGTCCATAGAGGGCTTTCTTTAATCTGCATACCATGTCTGGTTTGTCTGAAAGTTTGAATCCTTCAGGCTACTCTATGTTGACTTCTTCCTTTAAGTCACCATTCAGGAAAGATGACTTGACATCCATCTGATATATTTTGAAGTTCTTGAATGTTGCATAGGCTAAAAATAACTTTATAGTTTCCAGTCTGCTCATAGGGTCAACTGTATTATAATAGTCAATTCCTTCTCTTTGCGCATATCCTTTACATACCAATCTTGCTTTATTTCTTATCACTGTACCATATTCATTCATTTTGTTTCTAAATATCCACTTAGTTCCAATCATGTTCTTGTCACAAGGTCTAGGGACCAATTCCCATGGGTCATTCTTCATTATTTGATCTAATTATTCTTGCATTGCACTTTTCCAATCTCAATCATTACATGCATCTTCAACATTTAAGGGTTCAATCTATGAAAGTAAGCATACCTCTTGATCAATGGTTGATCCTTTTGCTCTGGATCTTGTCAAAATTTTACTACTATGATCTCCAATGATATCTTCTTTAGAGTGGTATTTAGATGTGTATTTTGAGATTTTAGGTGTGACACTCTTATCTGTAATCTATGATTCTTCTTGAATTGGTTCAGGGTTATTGTAGGATACATCAATATAGTCAAACATTTCTTCAATAACTGTATCTTTATTTATAGGTCTAGGTTCATCTTCAATCATAGGTGCATATTCATAATATCTCTCTTGAATCATGAACTTCTCATCAATCTTCAGATGTGCACTCTCAATGATTTTATTCAACCTTAAATTGAAACATCTATAAGCTTTGTTCTTAGTAGAGTAACCAAGAAAAATACCTTCATCGCTTCTAGCATCAAATTTACCAATACCATAATCTCTCTTGATGTAGCGCTTGCTTCCAAAGATTCTGAAGTATTTTACTGTAGGTACATTACCAAACCAAAGTTCATAAGGTTTTTTGTCTGCACCTGGTCTTAGTTGAATTCTATTGATAGTATAAACAGTTGTATTGACTATATCTCTCCAATAGGTCTGTGCAACTTTTCCTTCAATCGTGATAGTGCACGTTGTGTCAAGTATTATCCTATTCCTCCTTTCTACAATTCCATTTTGTTGAGGGGTTCTGGGTGCACTTAGTTGTCTTTTGATCCCATGTTCTTCATAGTACTCAAGAAACTTATCAAAGGTTAATTCTCCTCCTCTATCAGATCTTAGACATTTTATCTTTAGTCTAGATTCATTTTCAACTTTAGCTTTGAATATTTTGAACTTCTCACAAACTTTAGATTTGTCTTTCAAGAATGCAACCCACATCATCTTGGATAAATCATCAAAAAACAAAATAAAATACCTTTCACCATAGTATGATCTTGTTTGAGTAGGTCCACATAAGTCTGTATGTATTGAATCTAATTTGTTCTCTACGGAGTTTTGTTTGAAAGAAATCACAAGAATTGGCTTTAGTTTCACAAGCTGACATCAGAACAGACTGGATCATAGACAACGGGTGTTCACATCACATGACAGGTGACAAAGATATATTTATACATCTAGATAAGTACAAAGGTGGCATGGTTATATTTGGACATAACACTACCAAACCTATCATAGGCAGAGGATCTATCACCTTAGATGGAAAGATCAAGATAGATGATGTTTTGTATGTTGATGGTTTGCATCATAACTTCCTAAGTGTTGGACAATTGCTAGATAAAGGATATCAGTTGGAATTCAAAAACAACAGATGCATTATTTTGGATGCAAAGTGGCCAACTTTGTTGCATGAAAAACATTTGAATGGTAGCTATCCTTCATATTTTCCTTTAACTTTCATTTATTTCTTAGCAATCATAGCAATTATTTCTTCTAGTTCTTTATCAACTTCTTCTTTCTCAACATTACTAGAGATGCTTAAGGATTTCTTACGATGGACTGAGGCTTTGAAAGTTGTTTCCATTTTAGGTTTTGTCTTCAATCTTGATATCTCAAATGCTGATATTTTTCTAATCAAGGTTTCTATTTTGAAGTCCTTTGAGAACTGCATGGTTTCATCCAAGATGTTTATCTTGATTTCATAATCTACTGTCAATGTGGTCATCAATTTGTCCATTATATCATCCTCTAAAATTTCTCCACCATTGTTCATGATTCCTGAGACTGCCTTATTAATCCTCTGATTGTAAGCTCTGATGTTTTCTTCAGGTAGCATCTCTAAATTGTTGTATCTTTTCTTCCATGTCTTTTTTCACACATTCTTGGCTTGGATGTCTTCTTCAAACATGTCTTCTAGATATTTCCAAATTGAATATGCTTTGTCTGCCTTCTTGATCTCAGAAAATTCATTGTCAGATAGGGCATTGATTAGGGATTCTTTGGCAATTGCATTCTGGGTGAATACTTCCTTTTTTTTATTAGTAGATTCTTCTTCTGAAAGGTATTTCAAGGTGGGAACATCAATTTCATGATTAGCAATCTCATAGATCTCAAAACCAATGCACTGAAGATGTGTTATCATTTTTTCTTCTAGTCAAGATAATCCTCTCCATCAAACTTAAGACTCTCTTTCCTGAAGTACACCATCTAATCTACCTTAAGCTATTATGATATCTCTCCAAGGCACTTGGCTCTAATACCAATTGTTGGAATGGTCCCAAGGGATAACTGAGAGGGGGGGAGGGTGAATTAGTTATCAGCTAGTTTAATTATTTTCTCCAATTAACTACAGAATAAAATTAAGCATATACACATTGAGATAACACAAAATAGAACACCACAATTTTGGTTACAGAGAAACCAAAATAGGTAAAAAACCCAGAGGGAATTAGCACCCACAAAGAACTGTACTTGAGTATAATAATCCCTGTTAGAAGATCTTACAACCCTGTTAAGAGTTTATCTTTATAATGCAATAAGTATAGTGACCTGGTTAAGGGCCAGACCCTGTTAGGAGTCTTTTACAAATAACCCTGTTAGGGGTGAGGAATCATTGTCCAAAATCTCACTGCTAAAATGATGAAGGCTACAACCTTCAGTAAAATAGATATACACTATAACTGATAATGAACTATTTGAGTAGACCTGTTGTCTTGATCAGTTCTAATTAATTGTATACACTCTCTGCTTCTTCACATAAATCTTTAACTGATGAATGAAATGGCTTTACTGTCCCAAAACAATCAGGATTCTATTCTATCCTTTTTCTATCTCTTTTCTTGTCATTCACACTTGGTGATCTTCAAATGAACTACTATAAGTATCTTCTCTAAAAGATATGATCTTTGTCGGCTGTGGGAACCCCTTCAATACTTCTCTTGTCAGCCAAACCAAGCACGCAACATAAATAGAACCGTGCAACTCAAAATGAATAGACACATCACTTCACATAGTCAGCTCCACCAAAATTACCCAAATGTCATGCTTTGGATGAAACACAATAAGCGCCTTTGGTTAATTAACTTAGAATCATAACTAAACATGAATCTAAACATGCATATCCCATGGATAGATGCAATTGAATAATCAATAAAAGTACTATGGGCTTTCTAAAAACAATCTTCTAAAACTATGGCTGGTAAACAAAGTAACATAACTCAACTGTTACTAAACATCTGAATCTGCATGTATGTACATGGTATAGTAACTATGTCTGAAACATAAAAACAACCACGCAAGGCTTCCACATATCCATACTGAAAAGTAGATATAGTTCATTGATGTATACTATATGTTGTCATCAATGACAAACATACAGTCAACTATTTGCATAAAGGAAAATCTCCAACACCTTTAGGGTCCTATAGATACCTAGTTGTGAGCTAATGTATTTTCCAATCCATTTAGATAGATTTCTACACAGAAATTAATAGACTTCTTGTGAAGAGCCAAAATAGCCCTATTTGCCCTACATTTTTGGACACTGTTGTACTGATGACTTGGGAGCCCAAGAAATTGAAAATATTTTGGGTCTTCGAAAAGGGTATCAGGATCCTAGGTTAGTTTTTGGGATTATGTGCAAGTTTTGAGAAAGAATCTAGAAAAACCCCCTGGATAGGGCTAATTGGTCAATTAGGCCTAATAGGATCCTATAGTTAGTTAATTTGGAACTTGATTAATCAGGGATTGAAGAACCATTCCAATGAAGTTGAAAGGATACAGAATGAGTTTTCTCATGGTGGACATGGTCCTTGCAACATTGGCGAAGTTGGTACGAAGGATTTCTGCATAAAATCCTTCAAGCTAGAGTGGAGCATTGAGACAAAACTATTGATAGTTGTCCTTCAAGGTTAAACACAAGAAGAATAACTCTTGGAGTGGAGTTAGGATAATCTTAGGCGTGGAGAATTGAGACTATTAGGGTCCTAGGAGAGAGATTGGGATCCTAAGGTGTAAGGCCCACCCCATTTCCACCTTTCCCTCGACACTTCAATGTCGAAGGATTAAGGGGTGTTGTAGTATCTAGATGATTGGTAAATCCCTAATAGATTGTACCTTGAGATAGACCTATCTATTGTACCTTCATATCAGTACCTATTTTAGTGTGGCAATGACAGCGGTGATATCTCTAGGTTGTTAATTGTGTAAGTGAATCTTGAATGTAGTATGTTACCCTGCGGATCATAGATCCAACTAGATTATTAAGGGTCCATTGAGTACTTTTGTCGAAAGGATCAGATTCAAGAAGTCGAGATGTAAATGCCAAATTAGTTATGTGTTAAGTCTTAAGTTATCTTGGATTAAATTAATAGTTGATGTGATGATTCTAGTAACTCCTACGAAGAGGATGAGTAATGTTTGATGATGTATTATATGGTTATACCATAGTGAGGTTTTGGTGATATTATTA
>MU224425.1:482864-535728 GCA_018584345.1 Thuja plicata
TGATATCTTAATGTTTAAAGGAAACAAAAGAACATAATTGATTTGCCTTGTAGAAATCTCTTCAACAGATAGACTATCCATCAAACTCCTCAGTATGATACATTAATTTTATTGATACATCCATTGTTTCAAAGAAATAATAAAAACAAGCCAAAAAAAAATATATATATGTGCAAAACAAACTCTCCATAACACTTTCCAGGTCTCTGGAAAATGTATGGAGAGGGAAATTAATTCCCTCTCTCATACATTACACAGAGAATATTCTCAATTTGATGCCCTCTTTAATTCACCTTTATTAACCTCTTAAAACATACTTTATATTGCCCCTTAATGCTTATGTTAATCTTTAAGTAAGGCTTTATGTCTCCCATCCCCCGTGGGACCCACCTTTATGTCTTATCCCTCACTTTGTCTTCCCCCATGCGAAATTTTAGGGGGACACGGCAATAAACTCTTACCAAATTCTTTTACCTATCTCCTATTGGATGAGTAGTGTTTTTATGACATTGAGTACACTCATGTCATTGTCAGCAAGATGGTTTTAAAATATAAGTCAAATGCCTCCCCTAAACATTTCGCCAACTTCCTCCAAACTGTTTTTAATGATATGCACTTACCATGCGAAACTTTAAACTATAAGTTAACTTGCCTTGGTTTTAGTGTGGTCCCCCACCATTCCTTGCTATGCGTGGGTTTTTAATGATGAGCAAGAAGTGGAGAATAGAATGCTCAGAGATAGATTGGCTCAATTAGAGAAAAAGGTAGATGAAGTTGATGTGAAAGCTGAAGAAGTGAAGGATAAGGTTGAAGGGAAAGGTAAGGAGATTTCAATTGATGATGAAGTACCTAAAGCTGACCCTTTCCTTAATGAGGAACCATTCTTGAAAGAATTAAAGGCTATGAGGGGTAAAGCACTAGAAGGTGTTCCTATCTTTATTGGAAAGATGGAACCATAGATAGTCCTAGATTGGATAGAAGGACTAGAAAACCATTTTGAGTGTGATGGCATCACTAAGGCTCAAAAGGTGAAATTTTCTAAAGCCAAACTAAGAGGGTCTACACTCACTTGGTGGAAATTAATCCAAGATGAGAGGGAGAAGGAAGAAGAGAATCCCATTGCCACATGGAGAGATATGGTTGCAAAGATCATAGATGCTTATATCCCCAAGGATTATGAAATCCAACTACATAAAATAAGACAAAGTTTAAGACACAAGGACCTATATGTAAACTCCTATATTGGATAATTTTAGAGGCTTTGCATGAGGTCTAGAGTTGCAGAGGATGAGAAGGTGAAGGTAGAAAGATACCTTAATGGACTTAAGTGGACCATAAAAGATAAGATGATTCTTCTGAATCTAGACACGATTCAGAAGTACCACCAAATTGCAATCAAGGTTGAAGATAAGATGAGAAATAAACAAGACTCTAGCACTACCAGAGGAAGAGGTGGAGGAAGAGACAATAGAGGACAGAGAGGTGGATATGGTGGAAGGAGTTCTAAACCAAAGAGTCAAGGAGACACTAAGCTTACTGAGTAGAAAGAAGGAAACTAAAATAGAGGGAGTTCAAATAGAGGAAGGAACTCTTACAATAGAGGAAGAGGAAGTAGTTAAGGAAGAGGTAACTATTTTCCACTATGAAGTGTTATCGTTGAAATCAGATGGGACATCCTGCATATAGGTGTCCAGAGAAAGGCACCACTTCCCAAGGAAGTGATAAAAGGGTAAATTATGTTCAAGAGGACACCAGTGGTGGAGGTAAACACCCTGAAGTACCCTTAGAGTCAGAGGAAGGTGAAAAATTAATGATGAGGAGAAATCTGATTAAGGAGCCAGTGAAAGAAGAGCCTAGTCAGAGGAGATCACTATTTAGAGTGAAGTGTAAAATGATGGGAAAGGTTTGTAGAGTCATTATAGACTCAGGGTCTACTAAAAACATAGTGTCAAAGGAGGCATTCAGCTAGTTGAAAATGAAAAGGATACCCCACACTAATCCTTATAAAGTCACTTGGTTAAACAAAGGACAACATGTCCTTGTCAATGAATAAGATTGGGTGGAGTTTTCAATTTGGAGGTATAAGGACAAATTATTATGTGATGTGATACATATGGATGCATGTCACCTAATCCTAGAAAGAATACCAAGCCCCCAAGGCTAAAGTATTCCTAACAAACTCATAATCTGTAGTTGCTACCCCATGATAGTATCTTTTGAATGCTTGAATGTTGAAAATGGTAGATCTAAGAAGAAGGAAGGAAGGAAGAACTCTTTCTTTCTCCAATGAAGATCCACCATAGCTTGTCCACAAAATTATTGTATGCATTAAGGTATCATCATATCTTGTCCTTCTATATCATCCTCTTTCATTCTTTCATCATCATCATCATGTCATCTCATGATTTAATTTCATGAAGAAATGAAGGCAAAAGAGAGTGTTTATATAGAGATCTCAATATAGATCTCCTAGGGAAATGCAAGTGACCCAAATTAAAATTTATCTTTTAATTATGGTCAAATTAAAATAACCAACCAAGGAGGGGATGTATTAATTCAAATATCAGAGAAAACACTTCCGCACCCAGACCCGGGGACCTATTTTTAAGTTTAGAACCCCGATAAGCTCCAGATCTAAAAGCGGGGACCAACACTAGATAGAGGTCAAAATAAACCTCAAAATTGACCTAGGTCAATGTCAAAATAAATTTTGACCTAGGTAAGAATTGATGTCAACCCTGACCTAAGGTTTCAGGGAGGTCACCTTGAGAAATCTGCAAGATTTCCTAGGTCAGCCGAGGACCTAGGATGGTGAGAAAACACACCAGAGTGCTGATAAGAGGCACATAGGCCACATAGGAGGTATGATGAAGATTAAGAGAGCTACTACATAGGTTATAACTAAAATTAAAGCCACAAAGAGGGAAATTAAGGAGGATCGACATGATCCTAACACCAATTTCACCTAGAAATGTAGAATCAAGTGCAGATGCATCCTAAATGCAAATCTTATATGCCAGTATACTAAATGAGGGTGTTAAACCTACCAAAATGGAAGTGCTTCCATTTTAAGATGATACATTTAGCCCTCATTTTATCTTTGATATGACACAGCATGAATATGCAAGCTAAAGTAAGAAAACATCATAAAGTAAAAAGGATATAGCCAAGTCCTCAACGTGGAGATCCTGCAAGAAATTGTTAGTACCCGCAACCTGCAACACACAAGTTTAATGAAAAATCCATAGAGAACCTAAGCATTAATAAGATGAATTTAACAAGTGCATAGAGCCCCTTATGCCCCCTATTTCAGCTTACTAATTATTGAAGCAACAATGTGATAAGGTTAGATGTATACACTTGATATGCAGCTTATTGAAAAGTATTTTCCTAAACAATTTATAAGGATTAAAAACCTTTCTAAATTTATTCAAGAGGTTAGGTATCTGAATCATGATTTCAACACCACTGACGGCACTGAAAACAGAGTTACCATACTCAAGTTATGATGAAAAGAGTGAATGTATATCTAAATGCATATGAAGGAAAATTTGAATTTAACCTAGGTAAATTCAAATGAAATGCTAATAAAACCCTAATTTGCATCTATAAATAAGAGAAAGAACACTTATCTTCTCATTCTTCCCATTTTTAGAATTTAGGAAAATAAGCAGAATGCCAAAGAGAGAAGAACTTCAAGCAAGCCACATGGAGATCGTGAGAGAGCGTCTAGCCAGCGGACAACCACTTCTTGAGGTAAGTTCCTTGTTTTGATATTTGTGAATGGAAAATTCATTTTTTTATAGGTAAGGTTGACCTTGACCCAAAAAGGTCGACCCTAACCTAGTTATGTCGACCTTGATCCTTTAAGGTTGACCATAACTGGGAAGGTCTCATCCTTTCTGGGGATAAGGTCAACCCTGACCCAAAAAGGTTGACCTTGACCCAAAAAGGTTGACCTTGACCCAAAAAGGTAGACCTTGACCTGGTCAAGTGGGTATTATAGTTTCTTTATGATAGAGCATTGAGATAATGCTGTTTAGGCTTGACAGGATCTTGTCCGTCTCTGAGAGCACCCCTTCGGAGGGCTATTGCTGACTGTCAGAGAGAACTTATCTGACCTACAACAAGATGAGATACAAATGTTGAGAGATGTGGGAATATACTGGGTAGCAGTCCTACCACATATGAGGTTCCATCGATCCATGATATCACCCATGATAGAGAGGTGGGATGAGGATACTTGTTCCTTCCATCTTCCCTCAGGAGAGATCACGATCACACTGGAGGATGTGTATAGGATCCTGCGACTGCCACTCCAAGGAAAGCCTATTAGAATGAGAGTTTAATAGGGTCCTACTAAGGTCCTTTTATATGGGGAGTATTTTTTAGGACAAGCACCACAAATGAGGACCCAAGCAAATCAGATCAATCTATCAGCCATACTAGCAGGTCCGACACCTTTGGTATAGAAAGTGATGTTGTGTATACTTGCTTTAGTTGTGATACCCAACATAAAGGGTACAATATTCTTAGCACCATTCACCCATCTCATAAGTAGGATGGAGGATGAGAGGACTATCTTCTCATGGGGCCGCAACATGTTAGCCCATATTTACCATGAGTTGTGTCAGTTAGTGAGATACAAGCAGGAGAGTCTTATAGTATGCACCTTGCTATGGGTTTGGATGTTTGAGAATTACACATGTACATGACCACAAGGTGTTTCAGTGATGGTAGATGCAAGAACACTAAGAGCCTTTTCCTATTCACTAGAAGATGTCTAGAAATATGGGGATATCCTCTTTTGGAGGGTACACTTCGACCATATACCAAGTATTGATGTGATATGGAGACCGTACTATCGAATGACATAATGGCTAGATACTTGACACCAGCTAAGACACTCACAGAAACACAAGTTTCTAGAGGGTCCTACTAGTCATGCAGTGATGCCATATTACTATGATAGAGTTATGAGATAGTTTGGTCTGACACAGGGGGTCCCTAGGAAAGTATCTCGGTATGTATACCCGACTAGATACTATCAGAGAATCAATGCTATAATCCAACCTAAAATAGAAGATATTGTAGATATCGAGACAAATGAGATCGATGATACAAAGGTAGCTCCTGATGTATCCTATTCAGGTGTCAACAGAGAGTAGATCAGATATTGGAGTCTACAACCCACCCCATCTTCCCTGATGACTATCCCACAGGTGATTAAGGTCTTTTAGAGAGGACACACCAAGGTGGTGATATACCAGTGGAGGAGGAGGAGGATCAGAGAGATAGGAGGATCCCATCTCTAAGGGAGATCCTATGGAGGAGGAGAGAGTAGAGGAGAGAGAAGAGTTTAGAGAAGAAGAGGGGGTAGAGGAAAGAGCAAAGGAGATGCCCCTAGGATATAGTATAGGTGTAGATGAACATATGGTCTATGTTGTACCATTGAGATCATGATGACCTCCCCGTGCACATATAGACACACCACCACCTAGACCTAGAAATAGTGAGCGGGGAGAGGGTAGTCACTACATGCCCCCACCATCTAGATCCTTTGGTGATGCCTAGGAGGGAGATCTAGGTATGATATATGCATTATATTGGAATATTTAAAGTAAATGTTTTTCTACAAGTAGTAAAAGATAAATATGTTTGAATTATGCAGCTAGCATAGCAGAGTGGAGGAGCTTTGTATCCGAGGTCCTGAATGATACATGTATATCTTACCAATTTCTAGCTAGCAAGCGATAGTCCCTCATTGGATAGAGAGGTCCTGGTAGACATGAAGATGTTTTTACATGCATCCATCGAGAGATAAGGTTATGCAAAGAGAGAGAGAGAAGAGAAATTGATGGCTGACCTCCAGAGAGCCCAGGAACGTAACTATGAGATGAGCATGTCGAGGAGCCACACATAGAATACCATAGTGAGATCCTCAGCCTCACATCATAGATCAGAGAAATTTAGGAGCCACCAACCCTAAGAGCGTAGAGATAGAGATTGATAGATAGGGAACATGTACCATATATGTACCAAAATCATAGAAGTTTATATTTGAAAATTTTTCTTTGCCCAGTTAGTTCTATGATTGATTACTGTACTTTTCACCAATACACAAAACTTAAAAAAAGAAAGAACAAAATTATGTATGAATGTATTCAAATCACAATACCTATAAAATAGACATATCTATTCTATAAGGAATACATAAATACACAAAGAAGAAATGATGTATTAGGGATAATAAAATTTGAGATGCATAATAATAATAGGTTCCTTAAGAGGGACACCATTCATATCAGCAATCTTATAAGCACTTGAAGCAAAATCCTCAATTACTACGAAAGGTCCAAGCCAATTAGGGATAAACTTCCCTTTTTCACTAGGTAAAGCATTCACATTCCTTTGATTCCCATACAAGACTAAATCACTTACTAAGAATGATCATTCAATCACCTTATAATTATACCATTTTTGAAGTGATTTATGATAAGCCTTTATATGTTCCAAAGCATTTATCCATTGTTCATCCAACATTTCTAATTCCTATAATCATTTTTCCCAAAAAGTATCCTCGTCGATTATCCCATGAAATGAAACATGCAAAGAAGGTGTTTCTAATTCTAAGGGCATAATAGCATCAATACCATAAACAAGATTATAAGGAGAAGTACCCATGGCAGTATGAACACTAGTCCTATAAGCCCATAAAGCACAGGTAAGTTGTGTATGCATATCTTTTGCATGCTTATTAAGAATTTTCCTTAAGATTTGTTTAATAACTTTATTCGATGCTTCAACTTGACCATTAGATTGAGAGTAGTAGGGAGTAGAAAATCTATGTTGAATATAATATTTCTCCAATAATTTTGTGACTTCTTTATTCTTGAAAGAAGTGCCTTTATCTGAAACTATCATTGAAGGAATACCAAATTGTGCTATAATATAATTAAGGATAAAATCACAAATAACATATGTAGTAGTAGAATGGAGAGGAATAACTTCTACCCACTTTGTAAAGTAATCTATAGCTATCAGGATGTATGTATGTCCTTGAGAAGAAGCTGGCGAGATTTTTCCAATATGATCAAAACCCCAAATACTAAAAGGCTATGGAACAACTTGATTACGAAACTCACAAGAAGAAGCATGGATTAAATTACCATGTTGATGACATTGAGGACACTTCTTAACAAACATAAAAGAATATTGTTCCATTGTTTTCCAATAATATCCCATTCTAAGAATTTTATTAACTAAAGACTTTCCACCAAAATATCCCCCACAAGAACCAGAATGAGCTTCTGTTAAAGCTATCAGAATTTAGGTTCTACCAAGACATCTTAATAGAAAACCATTATAAGATAGTTTGTAAAGCGTATCTCCCAAAATGATATAACATGCTGCAAGCTTCCTAATACGATTATGCATGTTCCTTGTTGCTGATTCTGGAAAAGTATTATCTTTCAAAAAATGAAAGATAAGAGAATACCATTCATCTAAATGCAAGTTAAAACAATCAAAAATAACCTTATTAGAAATTGTAGGGTGTTTAAGAGTATGTATAGTAAATTGAAAGTCTTTGATATTATTCTCAAGACAAACCAAAGAAGCTATGCTTGCCATGACGTCTACATGTCAATTATCTTTCCTAGGTAAAGTCTGAATTGTATAAGAAGAGAATTGTGAAATAATATCAAGAGCCAAATCTCTGTATTGTGTCCTTTTATAATTATTAGTCTGATAACCTCCTTTGACTTTTCTAACAATCAATTGCAAATCCCTGTAGATTTCCAAGTTTTTAATATGAAGGGATGAAGATGCTCGTAAGCCAGCTATAAGAGCTTCATACTCCGCAATATTGTTAGTACAAGGAAAGGTCAATTTATACGACATAGGGATCAATTTCTTTGTAGGAGGGACCAAGATAATGCCTACACAATAACCTATCTTACATCTAGAACCATCAAAATATAATTCCCAAACATCCTCTTGCTTTATAGCTAGAATGTTCTCATTAGGGAATTCTATTGAGGTAATACTTGTTTCAAAATGAGGATAAGGAGCTTCAGCTAAATAATCAGTTAAAGCTTGTCCTTTAACTAAATTTTGAAGAATGAAATTAAGATCAAATTCTATAAGTAACATCACCCACTTTGCTAGATAGCTAGAGAGATGATTTTTTGAGAAAAGGTTTTTTAGGGGATCAAATTTAACAATCACATTGACCTCAAAATTCAATAGGTAATGCCTGAGTTTTTGACAAGCATAAACTAAAGACAAGCATTTTCATTCCAATTTGGTATATCTTGTTTCATAATCAAGTAAAGTCTGACTAATGTAGTACACCAGTCTTTCCTTACCTTTGCTATCATGTTGAGCCAACAACACACTCATGGCATTCAGAGTAGCGGAAGTATATAGATAGAAGGGTTTATTAAATTGAGCGGGTTGGAAAATAGGAGGATTAGCAAGATACTCCTTAAATTTCTCAAAGGATTTTTTACATTCCTTATTCCAAGAAACAGTGGTATCTTTTCTAAGCAAGGAAGTGAAAGGAACAGTTCTAATGGCTAAGTTAGAAAAAAAACAATGAATGGCTTGTATTTTTCCCTATAAACTACATAATTGAGAAATATTCTTAGGAGGAGGCATGTTAACAATAGAATCAATCTTTTCAGTATCAACCTCTATGCCTCACTTAGAGATTATAAATCCTAATAATTTACTAGAATCAACTCCAAAGGCAGATTTCTTAGGATTCAATCTCATATTATAACTCCTAATTCTTTCAAATATTTTTCGTAAAATAAAAACATGATCTTCTCTTTGTATATATTTTGCCAAGATATTATCCACCTAATCTTCCAAAATCTTATTAATGTAATCATGAAAAATCAAAGTCATAACGCGCTGATAAGTTTCTCCCGCATTTATTAATAAAAAAGGCATAATGACCCAACAAAATGTTCCCCATGGTGTGATAAATGCAGTCTTAAGTTGTTCTTCGATAGGAATAAAGATTTGGTTATAACCCAAAAAACCATCCATAAAAGATAATAAAGCATGACCCGCTGTCAAATCCATAATCATATCAATATTAGGTGACATGAAATCATCTTTTAAGGATGTCATATTTAAATCTCAAAAATCAGTGCACATCCTTATATATTATTTTCTCCTTTAGAAACAACCACAATGATGGAAATCCATTCAGAGTAATCAATAGAGCGGATGAACCCAACACCTAATAATTTTTCAATTTTGGCTTTAACTAATAAGGCAATGCCCGGATTCATCTTTTGGATTTTCTATTTCACAGGTTTAGCATTAGGTTTGAGAACAATATTATGAGTAATGCTTTTAGGATCAATACCCAGCATATCCAAATATGTCCAAGCAAATATATCCTTATATTCAAGCAACATGGAAACCAACTGATCATGTTCATCTTGATTCAAACATTTCCCAATTTTGATTATTTTTGCAGAGTCATTCACATCCATTTGAACTTCCATAGTCTCAGTTATTAATAAATTACTTTACATGGGATAATCCATTGGCAAAGGAGAAATATCTTGTTCATCATGTTCTCAAAAATATGCTCCATTATTCAGACAATAGGGCTTTCTTCTTTTATGATGAAATGTAGGTAGATCCTGATAAGCCCCTAAAAAATTGGCTAAGGCTTCATCCTAAGGAAAAATATCCAAAATAGGTTTTTGATCCATGTCAAGGAGAAGCGGATTAACCAACTTCAAATGTCCACCACATATGTGATTGACATTAAGGGAAAAAGTCAATGGTTGTTTCTAAGGATTGAATCCTAACCCATAAGTATAATCATAAACTTCATTGTCCAAGGGCACTTGTTACCTTGTTCATATTTACCACATCCTTTCCTATTGAATCCTGATTTCTTGAGTAGATGATAACCAGAACCATATCTATCGGCCATATCAGTTTGATTTAAAGGAGCGACATATGTCACAATGTCATAGAAATCTGGTTTTATTATCTCAATTGTTTCTTCAAGTGAAGCGGCAACAAAGTTACTTTTTAATTCCTCAGAAAGTGGAGGAGTAAAAACTTGTTTTTCAAACCCACTTTGTTCTTTCATAAACTATAAATCTGAAACTTTATATTCTCCCATAAAAGAAGGATTAAAATCCAATTTTCCCCAATCATCTTCAGTCAAAGAAGAAGGTGGAGCTTCAACTTGTTTAAATTCAGGTTGTTTCTCAGGTTTTTTACTTGGTTGTATAGGTTCAGAAACCTTAGCATATTCTGCATTTAGGCAAGGATTTGGCACATCATCTGCATGTAGTGTATACATCAGATTGTTTAAATGAACTTAACCTTATGATGAAGAGTAGAAGGAACCATATGCATAGTATGTAACCAAGGTCTTCCTAACAAAAGGTTATAATTTAGAGGTTCAGGCATAACATGAATAGGTGTATTGAGAAGATTTGGACCAACCTTAATAGGTAGCGTAATAATGCCCAAAGTTTTCTTTGTGATATTATCAAATCCATGAGTAGGGATATTATCTAGTTGAATAGTTTTAAGATTGACCTTAATTTCCTTAAGCATATCCATGATACAAACATTAAGCCCAGATCCATTGTCAATTAATGTTCTATGAATGATACTCTGATTGATAGAAACATCAACCATAAGAGAATCATATTGATTCTGCACCTCAACAGAAGGTAAATCATCACCAGTAAATACAATAGGAGGTACAGAGGGCATAGTATGCATGCACTCCAAAAATGAATTGATATTCTCTGGGTTAGAAGGCAGAGCAGGAAGAGTAGATAAAGCTTTTTGCAAAGCCTCATGATATGTGGGAGAAGTTTGAAGCAATTCGCGTAAATATATCTTAGCAGGAGTAGTGCGTAATTGCTCAAATAAGTCATACTCCTTGAAGGAAGAAGGAAACCTAGGTGCTTGAGGAAGCACTGGTTGAGAAGGAGGTAAAGAAGATGGAATAGTAGGTTGAAGATTATTTCATGTGCGATAAGCATGTGAAACAGAATCCGTGTTATCAAAGAAATCCAAAGGATCTCTAGGTTTTCCCTTAATATTTATTCAAGGAAATCCTTTTACCATCATCAAAGATTTAGGGAATAACATTCTAGGTGCATCAATGTTGCAAATAGTGGAACATGAAGGTAACCATGCACACACCCTATGGTAAAGGTTAATTGGAGAGGCTGTGGAGGAGGATGAAATAGGAATGGGATCCATGGAGATCTCATTTGAACCATTTTCATTCTCACTTCCATGTACCTCATTAAGGGATCTATCCTCTTGTGAAATAAAAGCCTCATCAAATTATTCAAAAAAAAAGTCATACATGTTGAACACAAAATAAAATTACAAGCATGTAAATGTTTTTGTGTTTTTAATGAAATTTTGTAATTTTTTAAATATATTTTTGAAATATAAATGCAAGAGCATAAAATAAATCTACTTCTATATTCATGCAAGATCTAATATAAAATGTAAATCTAACACCAAAAAGAAAGAGTTGTCTATCACGGGTTCACCAAAATGTAAAGGATGAAATTGGTTGGTCTTTTAAATAGGGTTTTAACAATGGGGTTTTGCATATGAAAGAGACCCTATGCCATATTCAATCATTTACATTTAATTGTTATGATAAGGAATGTAAAGCTGGAAATATTTCCAAAGAATAACGGAGTAAATTAATACCTACCTCATATCATAGAAGATCTGAAAATACCCTTTTTTTTGATGCCTGTGTTGAGTTTCTGGAAAATCTACAACCAGATCTGGAACAGAAACGCAGAGATAGACAAAAGCTAGAAATTGTTTTCCGATCTGGCTCAGTTCTAATTTTGACCCAAAATTCAATGTCACCTTTGACCCAACATCTCTGATTCTCCGATTCCAACCCAGAACAAAAAGTTGATTATGACTTAGAACAGAATGTCAATTTTGACATGGAATGTCTGATTTTGACCCACAACTCCCAAAACAACACCTGCAAATATCTAAAAAAGGGGGTTTTGGTGTGGCTATATAGGGTTTTTCCTTAGTCAAACCCCCATTTTTGTGGTTTCCACCTCCATGAATAGCCGAATGTGATAGAGTGTATGTGTGTGTTGCTCTTGGAAGGAGCTTTGAATGTATAATGCTAAGATCTAATCTTCTAAATTAAAACCCTAACATGAATTGAAAATGAGAAAGAAATGCATAGATTTTAATATGATAAAGAAATCATATCAAGCCCCCAAGGATAACGTATTCCTACCAAACTCACAATCCATAGTTTCTACCCCATGATAGTATCTTTTGAATGCTTGAATGTTGAAAATGGTAGATCTAAGAAGGAAGGAAGGAAGAAATCTTTCTTGCTTCGATGAAGATCCACCATAGATTGTCCACAAAATGCTTGTATGTATTAATGCATCATCATATCTTGTCCTTCTATATTATCCTCTTGCATTCTTTCATCATCATCATGTCATAATTGTAATTGCATCATGTCATCTCATGATTTGGTTTCATGAAGAAATGAAGGCAAAAAAGAGTGTTTATATAGAGATGTCAATATAGACCTCCTAGGGAAATGCAAGGGACCCAAATTCAAATTTCACCTTGAATTATGGTCCAATTAAAATACCAAACAATGAGGGGATGTATTAATTCAAATATCAGAGAAAAAACTTCTGCACCCAGACCCGGGGACCTATTTTTAAGTTTAGAACCCCGATAAGCTCCAGATCTGAAAGCGGGGACCAACACATGACAGAGGTCAAAATAGACCTCAACCTTGACCTAGGTCAAGGTTGACCTAAATTATGACCTAGGTTAGAATCAACTTCAACCCTAACTTGAGGTTTCAGGGAGGTCACCTTGAGAAATCTGCAAGATTCCTTGGTCAGCCGAGGACCTAGGAAGGTGAAAAAACACACCAGAGTGCTGAGAAGAGGCACATAGGCTAGAGAGGAGGTATGATGAAGATTAGGTGAGCTAGTACATAGGTTCTACCTAAAAATAAAGCCACGGAGAGGGAAATTAAGGAGGATCAACAGGATCCTAACCCTAATTTCACCTAGAAATGTAGAATCAAGTGCAAATGCATCCTAAATGCAAATCTAATATGCCAGTATACTAAATGAGGGTGCTGAACCTACCAAAATGGAAGTAATTCCATTTTAAGATGATATAGTAGATAAAAATTATTTTAAATTCTTGAGTTACCAAGGTTCCAGATGAATCATGGGCTTCTCACAACTATAGCAGAGCGATGGCACTCTTACCATAACACCTTCCATTTTCCTATGAGAGAGATGAGTATCACACTGGAGGACATGTATAGATTTTTTTGGATCCCAACTTGAGGAGAGTGGTTTACTATGATCAGGTTTATGATGGTAGTGCATGCAGATGGGTCTTCATAGATCTGATGATTGAAGATGAGAGTATCACCTAGGTGTAGGTCATTTCTTTCCCTCCTCTTCCAGTAGTATTAGGTACATTGATTGGAGGATTTCTATTACCAGATCATTGTGGGAATCAATTCATAGTTGGTTAGGGTTGGATCCTTGAGGAGATGATTTTGCAGCCTCAAAGATTTGATTGGGGTGCTTGAGTGTTAGAGAAACTATACCATGAGTTGCATCACATTGTTTATAGAGGTAGTGCTTCCTTGTCAGCCGGTGCAATGCTCTTACAGTTATGGACTGTATAGTCAGAAAATGGAAGCACTTCCATTATGGACTAGTTTAGCCTTCTGATTAAGTGGTTTGGGGTCATGTCAAGCACCTTGAATGGGTCTCTGACTTGGATCTATCTTTTCCCCATGTTCTACCCCATTTCCTACTTTTCTCCGGCCTATTTCTGGCATCCTAAATTGCAAAACTGATATTTTTGACCTCAGGCTCAAAATTGACCTTTCTAGGTCAAGGTCGACCTCAACCTTGACCTAGGTCTGAATTGACCTTTTTCTGGCCTAAGGTCCAGATTTCATGTTTATGGGGTTTCCGAATGTCGGGCTTTAGAAATATTTAATTCCTGCTTCCGGGTCAGCTGTTTTGGGTTCTGAAATGATGAATCTTAAATTATATTTAATATAGGTCCTCTTCTAGGGGTATAGGTATAATGGGAATTTAATTCTCCTATGTAGGCCTCTCTAGAAGATTGTGCCCTATATTTGTATATAAGGAAGCCTTCTCCTCTCATTTTCTCTAACAATCCAAGACTGGAAGAAGTCAAATCTAAGTGTGAAGGACAAGATAAGACGCAAGATTTGAAGCAAGATAAATATCTATTGAATAAATCATTCATGCATTCAAGAATTCAAGCATCCAATTCATCAAGGAGATCCATTGGTAGCCATTGAAGGATTCAAATATCTATGGAGGTCTCTTGTTGAAGATTTCTCCATCCACATCCATGCAAGCCTCTTCCTATTCCAAGATCCATTCAAGATTGGTGTTGAAGATCTAAAAGAAATTGATTTGAGACATCCTACATCCTATATTCTACATTATACATTCATTTGGTGCACACATACTTGAGGATTTGAATCCTCCACAAGGGTTTCTATACAAGCAAGGTAAATTTGTTCATTGACTTTGTTTTACTTATGCAATTTCAATTATACTTTGAGGTTAATTCCAAAACCGGGGTTCGACCAAGGCAAACCCCCCCCCCCCCCCAAAAAACAAAAAAAAACAAACCATTTTTATTGCAGGGACAAGTTCAGAACAATGAATTGGAGTGTAGATTTGGATACCCTTTTTGGGCAACTATCGAGATCCGAAAATAGATTTTCTGTCAGAGGTTTTAAAGGTTGATTTTGCCCTAGGTCGAAATTGGAAATTCTGGGTTGATGGTGACATTGACTTGAGGGTCAAAATTGGAACTGAGCTAGATTAGAAAATGATTTCTAGGTTTTGTAGTTCTTGCAGTTTTGGTTCAGGAACCCAAAAAATCAATTGTTTCTAAGACTCTCTAACAGGGTTTTTTAAATATTCTTTTTCAGAGGTATGTATTTTATTCCATTATTCTTTGGAAATATCTCCATATCTATATTCCTTATCAATACAATTAAATGTATGTGTATAATATGTTCATAGAGTCACTTTTATGAGCAAATCCCCATTGTTCTAAACCCTATCCATATTTTATATCTTACATTTTGGTGAACCCACGACAGACAACTCTTCCTGTTTGGTGTTAGATTTGCATCTTGTGTTAGATCTTACATGCATTTAAAAGTAGATTTATTTTATGCTCTTGCATTTATATATCAAAAAGTAAAAATCACAACATTTCTTTAAAAATACAAAAACATTTACATTTTTCATGCTTATAAATTTCATTCGAATGCATTTGGATATATTTAAATCTATTTTCTATGCATTTCTTTATTTTTTATCATGTTGCACAAGTTATTTCAAGTGTTTTCCAAACATCTTTCTATAACTTTTGGGATTAAACAACATCTTCCTCTTACCTTACCATTGCATGATGTTACACCTAGAAAGACTTTATTTAGTGCATGTGATGTTGCTTTGTCCTCTCTTGTATTACCTTGTAAGGATATATTAGAGAAAGAAGACGACTTTAATCTTTCTCTCCAACATATTTCTCTTTATGGAGATGAGTTGAGGATTGATGTTAATTATTCTCCTAATATATGTCTTTTCTATGAGCCTACTTTAGAAAATAATTTACCTTCTTTGCCCTTTTCGGATCAAGTTTTAGTGATTTATGGCACTCCTACAATGTGCTTTATTGATAGGGATTCTAATCCTCCTATTTGGGATGAACCTTTGGATTTGGATATTGATTACTCTCTTCCTCTTGAAGCCATTGTGGATGATCCTCCTATTTGGGATGTACCCTTGGATAAAGACATTGATTTATCCCCTCCTTGTGAAGAAGCTTTGATAAAAGAGGGTGATTTATTACTGAATGGCATATTCATACATGATGGTAACTCTTTTTCTAAAACACACTCCCCTTATGTAGACATTTTAGAGAAAGAAGAAGACATTATAGATACTTTACCTCCATTTGGGATTCCTTGTACTGATGAGATATTAGTGGAGAATGATATGAATTCCCTTAATGTTCTCCCTCTTAGTGATGATCTTATGGAGAATCAAGATCCTACCCCATCTCCTCCTAGGATGTATTCTTTACTTCCTTCTTGTGAACCTGTTTGTAGTGTTGAGACAACTAACATGGTTTATCCAAAACCCTTGTTGACTATCAAAGGTTATCCTCATATTACTCTCAAAGGTAAACCTATGGAATCTTTAGAGTCTTATAATGATCAATATTTGATAGCTCACACCTATTGTACAAGGAATAACCCTCAACCTAATCCACTGGTTCCTACTTCTTTACCACCTTCTCAACCTATTCTTCCTCCACCCCGTCTTCCTAGCTAGGAATATGATTTGATAAACCAATTACACAATACCCCTACCAATATTTATTTATGGGAGCTTCTTCAAAATTCACCTACCTACCATGAATCCTTGCAAAAATATCTAGAAACTCTTCCCACTCTACCTCCTAATCAAGAGAACATCAATGCCTTCTTATAGTGCATGCATGCTACCCCGGGTCCTCCTGACATTGTACTTTCTCAAAAGGATTTATCTTCTAAAGAAGTAAAAAACCAATATGATGCTCTTATGGTTGTTGTTACTATCAATAAGAGTACCATTCGTAGGACCTTGATTGATAATGGATCTAGGCTTAATATTTGTAGCATGGACATGCTCAAAGCAATTAAAGATGATCTTTCAACTATTCAACCTGATAATAATCCTATACGTTGCTTTGATAACATTGATAAGAACACTTTGGGCATCATTATCTTACCTATGAAAGTAGGTCCATTCATCCTAAATACTCCTTTTCATGTAATGCCTGGACCTCTTAATTATAACCTCCTTTTGGGTCAACCTTGGTTGCATGAGATGCATGCCGTTCCTTCCACCATTCACTGTAAAGTCAAGTTTATTCAAAACAACATGGTGTATACACTTCATGCGGATGATGCGCTAAATCCTTGTTTGAATATTCAAATCCACAATATTCCTATTCCTAATAGTAATCCTTCTTCCTTTAATGCTCTTCCTTGAGATGATTGGGGAACCTTTGATTTTAATCCTACCTTTATTAGAGAGTATAAAGTTTCTAATCTTGATTTTATGAAGCAACAAAGAGAGTTTGAACAACAAGCTTTTTCTCCTACTTGTAATGCCCTTCATAATAACTTTCTCGCTGCTTCTACCCACTATGAATATGTCAAACCTACTAGTGATGACATACTAATTACTGGAGTTCCATTGAATCCTTCTGATATGGCTTCTCATTATGGTCCAAGTTATCATTTACTAGTTAAACAAGGATTCCATGGTGAAGGATGTGGTAAGCATAAACATGGAATTAAAATGCCCTTACAAAATGGGGGGCATGAAAATTCTTATGGATTGGGATTTAATCCTCAACAACACATCAATGTTACTAACATCTCGAATAACACTTCAAAACATGATGACCCTATGAAGGAATTTGACCAAGAAGTTCTTTCACCTAAACTCTTTCATGCTAAGATGATTACTAGACCTAAACGCAAAAAGAAACATAGTCCATACTTGAAGACTCTTCCTTTTTTTTTATCATAGATTTCATGATCACTCTACTAATGAATGTCATGCTTTACATTATAAGATTAGGCAGCTCATTGATAGTAAAGTTATTTATATATCATGTGGCAATGAGTTATATTTCAATCATGTTTTCTCTAAATAACATTTATGTTCCTATTATGGAGCTCCGCATTATGTAAACAATGTTAGCCTAATCCTTGGGGGATTGTTGTCTTGCATAGTGTTGTGAGTGATATAATAGGTCCCCTTTCATCCTTCTTCCTACGCTTGGGGGGAAAGGATGCCATCTCCTTATTTTTTGTCTTTCTGGGATTCATTCTTCCATTGGTTAAGCGATATCTATCTATTATGTGATATAAAATCATACATGAAAAATTTGGTTTAATTTCAGGATCTATGTCCTTGATCATAACCTATTTCATTGTTTGACATTTGGTTTCCATGGTTGATAAATCTCTCACCTTGGAAACTGAATAGTGTGTTATCCCTCACAAGGGTTACTTTTTCACTTCTTGCATGATATCTCTTTGAATTCATCCCTTCCATGGTCTCATAGGAGCTGTGACCTTCTTGGCTTGGACTGGGTGTTGTCTATGGATATTGTCTTGATGTTGTTAAAGAAGGCTTTATCCTTGATCTTTTCTTTCCTTAACATGTCAAAAATAGTATGTATTTTGCCATCTTAAGGAGGGGGCATATATACGGCCTCCCTCATTTTATATTATGAATTTTTGTACTAACCTTTTGTTTTGCTGCATGCTAAATCCTCTAAGGGTAATGCACATAAGTTGCTAAATCTTGAAAAGGTACGCATTCAATTACAATTGAATATGCTAAATCCTCAAAAGGTAACACACATAGGTTGCTAAATCCTGAAGAGATACACATTTTACAAATGTATTCCATGGTGATATAAGGATATGGATAAATGGGTACCTCATAAAAGCCATCAAAAGACACACTACATACATGTATAAAGCCACTGGAAGGAACACAAATTTATGGGGTGACTATCAAGTACTTTCTTGATGGGCCATCCTATCCTTTTTTGTGGTTCACAGTGAGATACACACATCTTACTGGGAGAGCTAACCACTCCTCTCTCTCTCTCTCTTTCTCTTTGACTAGTGATTTCTCTCTTATCATGATCCTAGGTTTGATAAAGACTTAAGTCCCTAGGGGCTTGAGGATTCCTTTGTCCCTTTTGATTTCAATAAGATTATATTTTCTTCATGATCTCCTTTGCCAAGAGTTTGCATCGAGTCCATACTCTTGCTAAAGTGGGGGCTAAATGTATGGTCATAAAATGGAAGCACTTCCATTATGGACTAGTTTAGCCTTTTGAGTAAGTGGTTTGGGGTCATGTCAAGCACCTTGAATGGGTCTTTGACTTGGATCTGGATTTTCCCCCTGTTCTGCCCCATTTCCCACTTTTCTTCGGCCTATTTCTGGCATCCTAAACTACAAAATTGAGATTTTTTACATCAGGGTTGAAATCAAACTTTCTAGGTTAAGGTAGACCTCAACCTTGTCCTAGGTCAAAACTGAGCTTTTTTGGCCCAAGGTCCAGATTTCATGTTTCCAAATTTCAGGCTTTGGAAAGATTTAATTCCCGCTTCCGGGTCGGCTATTTTGGGTTCCAAAATGATGACTCTTAAATTATATTTAATATAGGTCCTCTTCTAGGGGTATAGGTATAATGGGAATTTAATTATCCTATGTAGGCCTCTCTAGAAGATTGTGCCCTAGATTTGTATATAAGGAAGCCTTCTCCTCTCATTTTCTCTAACAATCCAAGACTGGAAGAAGTGAAATCTAAGTGTGAAGGACAAGCTAAGAAGAAATATTTGAAGCAAGATAAATATCTATTGAATAAAGCATTCAAGAATTCAAGCAGTCAGGCATCCAATTCATCAAGGAGATCCATTGGTAGCCATTGAAGGATTCAAAGCTCTATGGAGGTCTCTTGTTGAAGATTTCTCCATCCACATCCATGCAAGCCTCTTCCTATTCCAAGATCCATTCAAGCTTGGTATTGAAGATCTAAAAGAAATTGATTTGAGACATCCTACATCCTATATTCTACATTCTACATTCATTTTGTGTACACATACTTCTGGATCCAAGGATTTGAATCCTCCACAAGGGTTTCTATACAAGCAATGTGAATTTATTCATTGAATTTGTTTTACTTATGCAATTTCAATTATACTTTGAGGTTAATTCCAAAACTAGGGTTTGACCAAGGAAACCCCCCCCCCCCCAACAAAAAACCATTTTTATTGCAGGGACAGGTTCAGAACAGCGAATTAGAGTGCAATTTTGGATACCCTTTTCAGGCAACTATCAGGATCCAAAAATAGATTTTCTGTTGGAGGTTTTAAAGGTCAATTCTTCCCTAGGTCAAAATCGGAGGTTGATTCTTCCCTAGGTCAGAATCATAAATTCTGGGTTGATGGTGACATTGACTTGAGGGTCAAAATTGGAACTGAGCCAAATCAGAAAATAATTTCTGGGTTTTGTAGATCTCGCAATTTTGGTTTAGGAAAGAGGAAATCAATAGTTTGTGAGACTGTCTGACAGGGTTTTCAGCAGATTATTTTTCAGAGGTATGTATTTTATTCCATTATTCTTTGCAAACATTTCCAGATTTACATTCCTTATCAATACAATTAAATTTATGTGTATTATATTTGCATATGGTCACTTTTATGAGAAAATCCCCATTGTTCTAAATCCTATCCATATTTTATATCTTACATGGACATGGGAGAATGTCCCTATATCTAGACCGATTGTGACTAGACAAAGAGATTGTGGATGGCCATATACGTACTTATATGATGACATTGTTGTTCAGCCTTGGCTGGGCGAATTGGATTATTGGAGATGCATGCTAGATGACATTGATAAGGTCATCTAGAGACCCTATTTAGGATGTGAGCTCTGACATGAGGATGATGATGAGTTATCATATATGTTTTCACCTCGATGGATGATAGGTCGATCACATCTAGTGATTACGATATTTTTCTACTATAGAGTTTTCCAATAGTATGGTTGAGTGCAGGACATACCCCAAGGTTTAGCACTTTATGCTCGGGTGCAGGCTGAGAGATCGATATGGGGAGAACAAGTTGATTATTAGTATACATGCAATAAAATTGATAAATTGGTATACATGTAGTGGATATGCGTGAGCATATTGCAGATGTAGGCATGAGTCTAGATTATTCCCAATGGTTTTCTCAGCATAGGTTTCCTCAATTTACTGATCTTGGTGAGCCAATTCCTGATGTAGATGATCCCTCAGATGATGATGATGATGATGGAAGGGGTGGACAAGGAGGTGAGAGACAAAGAGTACTAAGAGCTCTGAGAGTTCTTCAACAAGGTAGAGGTAGAGATGGAGGTCGCAGAGGACCACATATGAGGGGTGGGAATGTGGGTTCCTAGATGAGAGGTCGACATGTGAGAGGGAGAGGTGGTGGGTATAGGATGAGACCATTACATGGAGTATCGATAGTGGTATGGGGTTAACGAAGATAGAGAGTTGCAAGACAGGCTCATATACATGCTACAAGACATGGTCAGGGTCCATAAATTCTAGTAAAGAAGGTTTCTATAGCTCCTCAGATTCAAGCACAATAGGTGACTCAGATATAGGTATAGCTACAGGTTCAGCCAGGTACTATTACCAGATTAGAGTAGGATATGCAGGGTTTACAGACTAGTTTGGCTATAGTTACTAGAAGGATTGATTAGGTTGCGAGTATGATGGAGCAGTTTAGGACCATGATGGCACAAAGGCCGAGTATAGCTAGTACTAGTCAGGTACCTCCTACCACACAATATAGATCAACAGATAGAGATCTAGATGGTATAGGTGGTTCATGTGACATAGGGACATGAGATGCATTAGGTGCCCCTAGTGGGTCATGATTGATTTTGAGATATCCTTGGATCATATGTATTGCATTTTGATGTATCAGATGTTGATTCGATCAGGACTTTGATGTACCATTTTGATATGATGTAGCTTTGATTATATCAGACATTTGATTCATATTTATGATAAGTTTATCACTTTGATTTCCATGATGATATATGAGACTTTATTTGATGTTATGACATCTATATGAGTTTATGCATTTTATTTCAACAAGCTATGGATGTAATGTCTTATATATGATGTAGTTAGATTAATGAATATGTATGCAATTCTATTTCTACATGCTTTTAATTTTATGATGTATGCAATTCTAAATGATAAATGCCATGAAATGATCTTTATGAATGCATGTTGTTGTTTTGTGTAGACACCTAAAAATGGTTTGAGCCTGCTGGTCTACGTGTTTTAACATTTTTAGCATTACAATTGAAACATTGTTTTGTGACCTAATTATTCCTTTATGTTGCACATATGATCTTTATTGTATGGAGACATTGTGTCATTCGTCAATGATTGAATATTGCAAAATTATTCAATTGTTTACTAACAATTCTACTTTCTCTATCAAATAGATCATTTTCCAAATAATTTCTGATCAATCTTAAACCGATCTCATTCGATCCTATTCGATCCTAAATTGATCCTATTCAATCCTAAACCATTCCAAACCTTCCTAAATCATTTCAAACCTATCCTATTCTATTCCTAATCACTTGCAGAATTGTTTGGACTCATTTCGACCATTCTGGGGCATTGTCCAAGCTCATCGATGCCTAATCAACCCAATTTCAAACCAATCAATAAAACCCTATTTCAATTTGATCAATCTTGTCATCATTTTAGGAGCATTGTCCAAGATCATCGATGCTTTGTATCCCTTAATCAGCCATTTGATAACATTGTCAAAGATCATCGGTGTTATCACTATCAATCTATCAATTTCAATTCAATAGTGTTGTTCATTATTGTCAATACTATTTCTGATTATCATCTCAGGAACATTGTCAAAGATCATTGATGTTTCCCCATTTCAATTTCAATCTTATGATGCCATCAAAGTTCATTGGCACTTTTCAATCATTTCCAATCATCATTATGCGGGCGCATTGTCAAAGCTCATCAATGCCTTATGATTTCCTAAACCATTCCAGAACCCTCAGAATTAACCCTAATCCTTATCAACATTATAAAAAATCTTTCAATTTGACATCAAAACCTTCAATTCAACCTATAATCCACTAATTTCCCCCTTTGGATGAATAACCCATAGTTTATCCTAAGTTCTAATTGAATAAATAAACAAAATTTATTTATTCCCCTTTTCCCTATGTCTTCAATAATTAATTGATTTTTATTAATTAATTAGCTAATTCCAATTTATGAGATTTTTATAATGTCATAAATCTAATTTGGATTTGTCAGGAATATTGATTTATTAATTGAATTAATATCCTCCTAATCTCACCTAATTCCCATATCCCTTAATTGAGGATTCACATCCCTATTAAGGTGCTTCTTCAATATCTTCAATATTCTCCAATATCTCCTCAATATCTCTCTCCCATTTCATGCTTCCAACCATCTCACCAACCAAAATCTACATTTATGCAAGGATTTTATACAACCTCACCAAATTGTATCTTATTTTCTATAAAATGGGTGCATTTCTATCATTCAAGGTTGAACCATAATATTTTGAGAAAACCTCAAGATCACTCACTTCTAGTACTCTCATTAGCAAACTTGGCTTTTGTGCAAAGTATGTGTGCAAAGAGAAACATCAATCTCATTATGGAGAAGAAAGAAGGACATGGGAACTTCCTTTAAAGGGGTTTTTTGAGTTTTCATGCTTATTTTATGAATTTCCTTAGCAAATAGCTTTCATGATAGATTAGATAGGTTTAGCATACTATTTAGGGTTTGTGGTTACCTAATATACTAAATATGCCTTTTTCTGGTGTTACATTTGGTGAACCCAAAGTGAGCATGCTTAACTAATGAAATTTTTTGTGTTTTTGTGTCTTTTTCAGGTTTTGGAAGATAGCTGCACAGGTGGCCACTAAAGCTGTGCAGGTGGTCACTATTTCTGCGCAGGTGGTCAAGTCCTGCGCAGGTGGGACCCAGACCTACACACTTGGAGCCCAAAGCTGTGAAAATGGTTTCTTAGCTATACAGTTGGCCATATGGAAGGCTCTTTTAGGGTTTAGGATCATGTTTTGAATGTTTAGGAAGCTATTCTACATATTTGGCTTTCCTTTCTACTTTTTATCTGCTGTAAGGTTGAAATGAACCCTAAACTAATAAAATGAACCCTACATTTGGTTAATGAACCCTAAGGTGGTCAATGAACCTAGAATTTTGATTTTCAATGTCTAAAATGAACATTCACATTTGTATTTGGGCTCCTAAAACGAATCTCATCTAGCCTAGTGTTTCATTCTATCAAACTTTTTCAAACTTCAAACAAACTTGCAATCTAGCTTAACTAGGGGTGGAAACGGACAATTTCATGCAAGATCAAGTTGTTCAAGATGTTAAGGGGCCTAAAATGAACATGCATATATGATTTGGGAACCTAAAATGAACTCTAACCTAGTTTAGGATCAAATGCAGATTTTGGCTTTGAGGTGTTCCTAAATCATTTTCATGCACATGCAAGCTAGTTAGGGTTTCAATTTCACTTAAAATATTTTCAATTCAACTTAAATGGCATAAATAATGATCCCTAGCTATGTTTATGATGATATTGCATGCCTAGATGTTGGAAAAAGCTCTATTTTTGCAAGTTTTTAGTCATTTTTAGGCTTCTGATCACTTGCTGCGCAGGTGGTCACTGTAGCTGTGCAGGTGGGAGCCTATTCCTGTGTAGGTGGTGCCCTAGTTCTACGTAGTAGCCTATTCTTGTGCAAGTGATAAAAGTGGTGTTTTTCAATGCTATTCTTTGATTTCTGCATTCCTATACTTGTTTTTGCGCTTAGACTATTGGATTTTGGTGTTACTAATGATTTGTGCAGCATATTGACAATCGTGGGATGAAGATTAAATCCTAAAAATACTAATGGTTTCAATGCAGGATGTTTTTTAGAAGACCTTATGTTTTCCCAAACTCTTGTGCTTTCTTTTTGTAGTTAGAAAACACTTCATTTTGGTGCTTGAAAAGAACCTTTTGCTATCATGTGTTTTCTAGATTATAAAACCCTAAGAATCATATGAGCGTATCCTCTCCCCTCGCCTTCATGGATCTTGGGTGTAAGAGAAACTCATATCATTCTTATAGAGTGGCTACCTCCCAAGTGCTTTAGTAGAGCTAGTGAGAGTGGATGCCCAACTGGGATACAAATATGCCATTATGATTAATCTCATAATGGACATGTGTTGAATGCGTTATACCAGGAATAAGATCTCCCTTAGTACCCTTGTGGTGCATTAAAACCTACAAAATGTAACTTCTCTAGGCTAGGAGGCCTCCATAACAAAGCTAATATGCCACATGTATAACCACTCGAATGGATTCCCTTATTAAACACCATGTCATAGTAGCCAAAAAACTTCCATCTATTGGCGCGGAAGGTTGGAGACCAACTAAGATTCCCCACACTTTCATGTCTATTAGTCAAGACAAAAATCCCTTGGGAAGTGATGTCCCTTGGGAGTTGAAGCTTGGAGTGCTTGAGAAGTGAGTGTACATGTAAGGAGGAGCCCGTGCCTCCAAGCTTCTAGGTTGTCTGCTATTAATAAGCATGGATAAACTTTGGTTCAAGTGGGGATTCAACAGATACTATCCTTGCTATCCTTAGGAAGTGGTGTGTTTATTCATTTTACAACAACCATTCTGAATGATGTGTCTTGTGTGGGTGTTCAAACCTTAATAAAAATAATACATCTTAAAACACTCTCCTTAAAGAACACTTTTTCCAAATCAATCTAAGAACAATCAAATGGTCACAACAAACCTTGTCTTTGAGTAAGAATATGGAACCTTGAACTTTTCACTTGGAACCTTTTGGCATGCTTGATAGCCTTCATATTGCATAGTCATGAACTAATCTCCTTGCATTGTGCATTTCAAAAAATCCTTGTATTATAGACCTCATTTTAGTCCTCATTATAGTCCTTTGCATAAGTCCTAATCATAGCCCTCTTGCATAATTAGCTCATTTCTAGATCCTCCTTAAAAATTTTGCAAACAATCCTAGAAAGTATCCAAATCATAGAGCATTTCTTGATGGTGTTGAAAAAAGGATCTTGACTTGGTCACCTTTTGTCCAAATATTTCAAACCCCCTATCCTTATCAATTGGTCTTATTCCACCTTTATCATGATGGATTTGACCTAAGCCTTTTTATCAAACTTGTCCCTTGTTCAAAAAACCCTATTTTTCAAGTCAAGATTCTTATTCAACCTCATGAGGTTATGCTCTTAGGTTTGTCTCCTTTCAAACAATTAATTTTTAAAGTCCAAAAAGTCCAAAAAAATAGTTGCATAAACCTTAGCTTGAATTTTCATAAACCTTAGATTACATTTGCATAAATTCCTTGCATTTCCAAAGTTGCATTTCCAAAATTTCAAAAAAATTCCAAAAAAATCTTGCATTTGCATATATTAATAATGCTAGTTTTCACAAGGTCTCAAGCATCCAAGGGGAAACAAGATCCTCATTTACCTATGTTTACATCACAACCAGAATCACAATTACCTTTTGATCTAAGACAAGGTGTTTCTTATCATAATCAAAGTGACCTAATCAACATGCAACCAATGGAAGAAGTGCATCAAACATTTCATGACCCAAGACATGTCACATTCCCTTAAGAGCCTACTTCAATCAATGACCTATGCAACATGGGGTATCCTTCAAATTCCTCACCAATGTTTGGCACTATTCATTGGGGGCCTCCCCCAAAATTTGAACCAATCTTTGTATCTATGCCACCTGGCCAAGGAGTGTTCCCCCTACGCCTGAGGAGGAATACCAACAAATTTCTCAAATCAATCAAGTCCAACCTAATCATTTGCAACAACAACCTATGCCAAACATAGATTTTGGATCTTATCAACCTCCACCACCACCAGATAATCAAGATCATGGCAATGCCTCAAGTCCCTCTTTGGATTTTGGAGACTCACATGGAACATTTTCTTCCTTCAAAGATTTACCTATAGAGGAAATTGATGAGGCCATTAAGAACAAGAACATTTAGTAGACATTAACATACCTCATGAATCAAGATCCGAGATGATATATCAAAGTGATTCGAAAGACAAATCCTCAATTATTCTTGGAATATTAAACTCCCCCACCATTTACTTTGGAAGAGAACCAAGCCTTAGTGGTTTTGGATAGATAAAAATGAGAACAACCCTTCGACGAGTCAGCTATGGAGCTAACAAAAAATTGATAGCAAAATAATTTAACTATCGATATTCCTCCAAAGGAAAAGTATATACCATTGGATAATCCTTTATTTAAAGAGGAAGCACTCCCTCCTCCTAAGACGATAGATTCTACACAAATCCCTAAAAAAGGTCCTAAACAAACATGGAGGATTGATTTGAAGAATCGCTTGCCAAAAGGATCAAATGAGACGTTCACATTTCCTTGGGGCATGCCAAATGTACCCCCTTTTGAAGAAACACAACCAAGTGGTCCTCCTTTGATAGCACATACAACATTCCTAGGAAGCACTTCAAATGCAACAACGTCCAAAGGACCATTTAATGAACTACCATGGGTGCCCATATTTGATGTATCTAATGCAACTGCTACAACTATACCAAATCAATTGCAAGATCAAAAGAAGAAGAGCCTGGTGGATATTACACCAATTCCACCTAAGGTGACTCAACCAATACAACAAGTGCAACAAGCCCAAGTGGCTCAACAAGCACCACCTATGGATGTAGTGCAACCAGTGCAACCTCAATTTGCAGCCCAAGTTAACATGATGTCTCAAGCACAACGACCAAAATGTAAGACTGTAAATCTTGATGGCATACTTGGACCACTTGGATTTCAACAAGATCATAACATGCAACGACCAACAATGCTGATGGGTCAAGAATCTCATCCTGCTGTAAAACATGTGCAAGGTTCAAATGTAGAACAAGATTACCCACAAAACAACAACATACTCAAAAATACGTACAACAGCAACAACATGCTCTACAACAGAAATATGTGCAACAAAAACAACATACTTTACAACAACAATATATACAACAACAACAACATGCTTTACAACAACAGTAATCTCAACAACAAAGACAACAACATGTTCAACAACAACAACAACAACAACATGTTCAACAACCATATGTTCAGCAATGACAACCACATGTTGCACAACAAAAAAATGTGTCACAAAAAAAATAGCATGGGGCACAAACTCAACAACATCAGTATGGGCCATGATATCAACAACAAGTTTCCCAACCATATTATGTGACACGAGGTCAGCAATACAATCTTCCACCACTGAACCAACAACATGTGGAAGATCCTCAACAACATGCCAGAAAACATGTGGCATCGGTCCATGACATATCATCTGAATCATTAGAATTATATTGGGCCTTGGAATACAGTCGACATTCAAGAGCTTTTAGGCGGACACATCATTCTGATATATGTAAAAAACCTGTGAAGTCTTCAAAGAATGAAGAAATGCTTCAGAAAATCCAACGCTTGTAGAAGAAACTAAATGATATGCAATTCAAGGACACAAAGACACTCTATATGGAATGAGACCTATGTCCTAATCCATTCGATCCAAGCATTTACATGCCTCCTTTTCCTAAGAATATTGATGTACCCAAGTTCAAGAAATACAAAGGGAAAGACAATCCAATCAATCACATTCAGGAATTCTATACATCTTGCATTGAGGTTAATCATGATGACACGTACCTCATGTGACTCTTCCCTCAAAGCCTTGGGGGTCAAGCAATGGAGTGGTACTCTAAATTACCTAGAAATATCAGATCTTGGAAAGGACTAGCCAAAAAATTCATCTCTCACTTTGCGTTCAACATATCAAGTGAGGTTATGCTGACTGACTAATGCACAACCAAAAAAAATGTTGGAGAATCCTTTATGACCTTCCTATTGTGATGGAGGAATTTGGTGAGTTAATGTCCTTTTGATGTGCTAGAAGAATAAAAAATTCAATTATTTATCCATAATTTGGTACCTAAGATGATGTATGAGCTCAAAATCAAACGACCAAGTACCATCCAAAAGCTCATGAAAAAAGGAATTGACATTGAAGATGCTCTTATTGAAAAGGGAGTATTAAAAATCAATAAGGACAATTAGAATGCGAGCACTTTTAATGACAAGCCAAAATTTTGGTCTTGGAATAAAAATGTCACAAATGATGGTGTTGTTGACGCATAGACAGTTAATGTGACCCAACAAAAAGTGAGTCTCAAAGGACCTACTACTACCAATACCCAAACAATGACCCAAGCACCACCTCCAGTGCCAGCTCCAACACAACCTCAAGAAAAAATGAATGATAATCGGTAGTGTTGACCACTGAGAAATAGAGATGGACCACAAAGATAGTTCAAACCATTGGGAAAACCACTCCATTTGGTCCTACAATATTTATTGCAAAAAAATTAAATTCAATTACTCGAGCTCCGCGATCCGCTAGTAGTAAAACCCCCTTGGTGGGATGACAACAAATACTGCAATTATCATCGGAAAAAGGGACACAGAACCAATTCCTACTACCAATTAAAACACAAATTCCAAGACCTTATTGATCAAGGTGTGATTGAAGTTGAACCCACAATGGGATGTTCCAACACCGACCACACTATCTTCACAAACCCCTTGGTTGATCATGAAAAAGGGAATGCCTCTATGTCAAATTCAAATTCGAAGAACAATGTCAATTATACTCGGACCGACCATGTCTATACCATGAATTATTTCTCTGAGGCTGATTCAGTGTGTCCACTCTAACCTTCTAGGATAGTAAGGATAGTAACCCTCAATGCACAATCACTACCCATCGTACCAAGATTATTGTGCCTGGTGCACCATCCAAACCCAAGGTACCTTCAGATTACAACCTTGTTGACCAGTTGGGTAAGACCCCTACCTTGATATCAATCCTTGATTTTCTGCATACATCCCCTCATCACAATGAAGTTCTTGACAAAGCATTGAAAGAGTCCACTTTTCTGACTGACATTGACACTAACCAGTTTCAAGCTATGGTGGGGCACTTTTCCGCATCCTAGCATGTCACTTTTTCAAAAGATGATGTTCGACACGACCGGCTTGGCCATAATGACCCTCTCCATCTAGAAGTCTTTATCCATAATGCCATGGTCCGACGAGTAATGATAGATGGTGGAGCAAGACTTAATATCTACACTTTGAAGGTCATTCTTGATCTTGGTTACAATGAGAGTGACATTGATCCTTCCAAGAGAATCACAATAAAGGCCTATGATGATGCTGAACATCCCACTAAGGGAGTCATCATCCTTCCCATAAAAATTGGTTCAGTTACTAAAAACACATTGCTGCAAGTCCTGGATCTAGACTGTCCCTATAACATGATCTTAGGACGCCCATGGATCCATGCCATGAAGGCGGTTCCCTCAATGTACCATCAATGTCTAAAGTTCTTTCACGAGGGAGTTGAGATGAACGTCCCGGGTGATCCTAACCCTTTCTAATTTTGTGCCAATTTGAGAGAAGGGCCTGCACAATAGGTGGCTACTAACAACGAAGCCACTTCATCAATTCCTCCAAATATGATGCAGCCACCCTTGAAAAAATGATCAAAGGAAAGCTGAAGATTGAAGATAAAGGGTGTGGAGAGTATACCATGGCATAAGCTTTTCATAGTGGGAAGCTTCCTCTCTCCCTGAAGTCTTATGGAAAACCAAAGTTATTACAAGAAAAACCACCCAAGACTACCATGAAAGTTATGCCCTCACCTACATTCACTCTGTGGGGTGGTTTGCACGAAGAACATGTATATGACAATGCATCCAGCTAGATTTTCCAAGATCAACAGAGACAAGAATAGGAGCCCACTGAGATACCCGTTGAAAGATACAGGCCCAGGTTCACACTCATGCAAAAAAAAGGATATGATGGCCACAGTGGTCTTGGAGTACACAAGCAAGGGATTGTTGAACCTCTTGCTGTAAAGGTCCATCCCCGTCATCTGGGAATTGGACTCAAACCATTACAAATTGGCTCTTCGAATGTCAAAATGGCCTCATGTGAAAATGTAGAGGTTTCAAATGATGAAAAGGCATCTTAGGATCCCCCTTATGAGTACACTACCGATTCAAATGAGTGGGAATGGATGTCTTATTCCTCCAGTTCTTATGAGCTTGAATGTTTCTTCCCTGACCCTACAGACCTACCTACAGTAGACAAACATGTTAACACAATTCCCCCTCCTCCGGTAATCAATCCTAATCCCTAATCTAGAATTTTCTGGGATCCCAGTCCTAAACCTTCAGTGCATGACGTCTCTAACTCTGAAGACACTGATATTTATATCTTCACCTTTACCTCTGTCCTCAAAAACATCTGCACCATTGACGATGACATCCCCCTAGTCTACCCTGAGCTTATTGATTGGGACAAGCAAGGACCATCGAGCTTGGATTGCTTCAAAAATTTTGAAGCAACAGTGGAATTATTTGAGCTCCAAGAGGGCATGCCATCTGGCAACCACAAAAGAGGGTTCTCCATTGACCTTGTTTCTACTGCATATTTAGGGGATTCAACCCCGTCTTCTAGTCACAAAATTGAAAATGATAAAATCAAAAAAGAAAAAAATAAAAAGAAAAGGTCCTTTGGTGAAAACTGAAAGGCGCCGATTGACCATGTAAAAGTAAAAATAAAGGATGTATCCGAGGGTGAAAACCTCTCTGAGGTGCCTTAAGATGGAAGACTGGACATACCCCCTCCAAAGGATAAGTCAACATTCCTCATTGAAATGACTGAGGAAATTAACTTGGGAACACCAAACAACCCCAAGATCATACATTTTGTGACATCACTCTCGCCAGAAGAGAAGGATGAATTTGTCAAATTCTTCCTTGAATGTTAGATCAATTTTTCCTAGTCCTATGCTATTATGCCTAGCCTAGATCCTGAGTTAGTTCTTCACCACCTCCCTCTGAAGCCAGGTGTGAAGCCAGTAAAATTGAAGCTAAGAAAAATGCATCCCCAAATAGATCTACTGGTAAAAGTAGAATTGAAGAAGCTATTGGATGCAGGTTTTATCATACCTATTGATTATGTAGACTGGATCTCCAATCTGGTTCCTATTAGCAAGCATGCTGGGGGCATACATATATGCACCAATTTCCATGATTTAAATAAGGCATTCCCTAAAGATGATTTTTGTCTACCCAACATCAACATGATTGTCAACATGACTGTAGGTTACGAGATTCTGTCACTGAGGGATGGATTCTCTGGTTACAACCAAATTTGGATTGATCTTGAAGATCAAGCCAAGACAACTTTCACCTGTCCTTGGGGAACCTATTGTTGGAATGTCATGCCCTTCGGCCTTAAGAACATCAGAGAAACTTATCAATGGGAAATGACCACAATCTTCCATGACTTCATGCACATCTTGATGGAAGACTATGTTGATGACCTCCTCTACAAATCTACAACCAGGAAAGGTCATTTGAGTATTCTGGCCAAAATCTTTGAAAGATTGGAAGGGTATAAGCTTCGATTGAACCCCAAAAAGTGTGTTTTTGGAGTTGTTTCTAGAAAACTCCAAGGCTATATCATCTCTCAACAAGGTATTGAGGTGGATCTTGAAAAGGTGCAAGCCATTTTAGAAATGCCTCCGCCAAACACTCTAAGGAAGCTGAGAAGTTTGCAAGGGAAACTATAGTCTATCTACCATTTTTTGCAAATAAATGCCAGTAATTTCAAAATCTACTGCATAAGGGTGTGACTTTCCATTAGAATGAAAAATGTGAGCACTCATTCCAACAACTAAAAGATTATCTATTGCATCCACCAATCTTGATGCCTCCCATTCCAGGGAAGCCATTTATCTTGTACATTTCTACCACATAAACTACATTGGGTGCTCTTCTTACACAACATGATGAGCAAGGATGAGAAAGAGCTATTTATTACATCAGTAGAACTTTGGTTGGATATGAATTAAACTACTCACTCATTGAACGAGCCTGTCTTGCTGTGGTTTTTTCCACACAGAAGTTAAGACATTACATGCTACACCAGAAAACCATGCTCGTGTCCCAGATTGATCCATTGAAGTATCTCTTAGGAAAAGAATCTCTCACAGGTTGCCTAGCCAAATGGGTCATGCTCCTGAGTGAGTTTGACATAGAGTATGTGGAAAAAAAAGCAATAAAAGGCCAGGTGATAGAAGATCAGCTCGCAGAAGCACCAGCTCTTGATGATCACCCATTACTTTTAGAATTTTTGGATGAGTCCATTTTCACCTTCACTGAATCCAATGAGTGGAAACTCTATTTTGATGGCTCACACACTCGGCATGGATTGGGGGTACGCATCATGTTTGTCACCCCGCAAGGCAATGTCATACCAAAGTCTTATAGAATCGCATTTGCATGTACTAATAACATCACCAAATATCAGGCACTGGTCACTTGACTTAAACTTGCTATTCAATGGAAAATCCAACACCTCAAGGTGTATGGTGATTCTCAATTAGTCATCCACCAGGTCACTGATGACTATGAAACTAAGGATGAAAAGATAGTACCTTACAAACAGTTGGCCGACTTTCTCAAGGAGCAATTTGTCACAATCAGCTTTCGCCAACTCACACGGGTACATAAAAAATAGGCAGATACTATGGCCACTATTGCATCTATGATCGACATGCCGAATAATGAAGAGAGATGTGAATTCCTCATTGCGAAGATATTCCTTCTGGCATTCAACATTCCGCAATCCGAGCTTGTGTGTGACATTGTTGGTCCCGATTCCCCTTGGTATCATGATGTCTACAATTTCCTACACACCTAGATATTACCCCATGCCTTATCCTAGAATAATCATCGAGCTCTTATCTGTCAAGCCTCCTGTTATGTCATCCTTGGTGATACCCTTTATAGGAGAGCCTATGACCAAACCCTCCTTAGATACCTTGATTCGCGAGAGGTTGACACTTCCTTACATGGGGTCCATGATGGTATTTGTGGTGGACATTTCAATGGTTTGAGTCTCACCAAGAAGCTGGTTTGAGTAGGATATTACAAGCCCACCATGGAGAAAGATGCTCATAAATTTGCTAAGAAATGTTACAAGTGCCAAATTCACGATAATTTGATCCATGCTCTGGCACAAGATCTACAGCCAATGGTTTCTCCATGGCCCTTCTCTCAACGGGCATTTGACCTTATGGGGAAGATCACACCCCTATCTTCTGATGGCCATAAGTATATCATCATGGCCGCTAAGTACTTTACCAAATGGGTGGAAGCTATCCCAATGACATACATCACTGACAAACAAGTTTCTAGATTCATCCTGAATTATATCATTTGCCATTACGAAGTTCCTCTGGCCATTATCACTAACCATGGTAGCCTATTCTAGAACAAAGATGTTACCCAGCTTTGTGAGAAATTCAAAATCCTTCATGGATTTTCTAGCATCTACTACCCGCAAGCCAATGGCCAAGTAGAGGAATCTAACAAAACCATCATTAAGATCCTGTAAAAGACTATGAATGATGCTGGCCGTGATTGGCACTTACAACTCAACCCAGCTCTGTGGGCCTACAGGACCAACATTTTCACCCCCACTAGTGCTACTCCATACTCTCTAGTCTATGGTGCTGAGGCCATATTACCCCTCAATTTTGAAATTCCTTCATTGAGAGTACCCCTACAAGGCATTATTGATGATGAGCAATATAGAGTTTCCAGATTGCATGAGCTCGAAATGCTTGATGAGCGGCGACAAACTGCCTTGGTACACTTGCAAGCCTATCAGAACCATCTAAAACAAAGTTACAACAAGAAATTCCAAGCTCGCCATTTTGAGATTGGAGACTTGGTTCTCAAGATGAATTTCAAAACCTAGCCACACAGAGAGAAGGCCGGAAAATTTGAACCAAATTGGGACAACCCTTACATAGTCACAACATCATATGGGTCTGGAGTGTATCATTTTGCAACACCAAAGGGAGAACCATTGCCAGCCGCACTGAACAACATGCACCTCCATAAGTATTATGCATGATTTCAGAAAAAATTACAAAAAATTGCAAAAGTTCTTGAAAAAGTACAAAAAAATTGTAGAAATTTCTGAAAAAATATCAAAAAAATAAAAAAAAGAAAAAAGCAAAAAACTAAAAAAAATAAAAAATGGTTGCCTTTATGAAAACCTGGTAATAGGCATCTTGGCATGCAAAATAGAAATCAAGAGAAAAATCCTGTCCAATAGTGAAAACCTGGCAAACAGGCACTTTGGGCAAGTACCATGGTGAAAACCTAGAAAACAGGCACCATGTGTAGTAAGTTGTTGCTCCATTGTCTATCATGGTTCCACTTGGTATCCGGATTTCCTTTCCTAATCACATCTTTTGATTTTCATCGATCCTAGTGCCCCTTTATGGCCTGTAACTAGTTGATCTTCTTTGTCTTCCCCTTGGTACACCCAGTCTATCTGTCCTTTTGGCCTCTGTACATAGCCTCTTTGTTGTCTAGGGGCAGATTCCTGACACTGAGCATCTTTGAATTTGAAGTCAAACTGGGGGCAAGACCTTGAACGTGGTTTACCCATGAGATTCCTCAATTATCTGACTGGAGATACCACATTGTAAATATCTTAATGACTTGAAAAAATCCTAAAAATCCAAATAATCAAAAATTCCAAAAAAAATCAAATAATGTCCTGAAAAAATTGCTAAAAATTCAAATATGATCCTGAAAACATCCTAAAAATTATAAAATGTCCTAAAAAAAGACCAAAACATCCAAATATTTCAAAAATCCTAAAAATTGCAAAATCTTTTTAAAAATTTGCAATAAATTTTTACATACTTGTCTTCCTTTTGTGAATCAAACATCACGTTTACCGACATCAGTGACTGAATCATCAATCTGTTCTTAACAAAATCATATACGATCTGAACCATTATGACTCAACATTCAATCCGATTAGACTGTTCAAATCTTTTGATCTTTGCTATCAATCAATCTATTCAAGCTATTAATCAGTTCTCAAATCAATCAATTTGCAATCTAAAGCTATCAATCACTGAACATTTAATGCACGTAACAAAAGATCAGAATGGCTGTTGGCTCACATTGTTTTCATGAGTATTTTTGATTTTCTTTTTTGCTCATGTTCATATGCTACTGGATGATATTATCTCAACTTATGAGAGTAGCCGGGATGGTTCATGACCAGTTTCTTTCGCTTTATCTTTTTTTATTGCCTTTTTGATGATCTCATGAAATTCTGGGGCATGTCCACTACATGATTTCAGGCCAGAGAAGATCATCCTCTGTCTGCATCGTGTTTGTTCACACAAAATGGATGACTTTGCACTTTGGATTTTGTGCCACAATGCACCGCATCCGCTCTTGCAATATCAAAATAAACTCTTATCACAAAAATCACACTTTTGCAAGCCAACATCTTTCTACTAACATTTCTTCATCTAATTTTCGCTTTTTGCTAACAATTCTTCAGCCAGTCCTCGCAGTCACCTTGGTCTAGTACTCTGGTACATCAAAAAAAAGTGCATCCTACATACATGCATTCATAAAACAAAAAAATTACAAAAATATGTGCATTTTTTCATCCATTCATTTATGCACGAGAAAAACTTCAAACTTACATTTACATTTTGCATTCATACATTTTTGAAAAAAGCAAATGACAAAAACAATTACTGCATCCATAACAAATTTTATTGGGTAACAAAGGAAATACATTGCAATACACAAGCATCATAATATAACATGAAAGTAAAAAATATACATAAGCCTCCATCATGTGCATCATAAAGTAGCTGCATATCATATATCAATGTCTCAAAAAGTATCAGAGTACAAAAATCAAGGTGTCTGTATACACTAAGGCCCGCAGGCTCATAACATATCACATGTCTATCAAAATTGTCCCTTTGCTAGAGAGACCTCCTGTCAACCCCTACTCTCTTGGTCCTCTTGATCCTTGTACTATCTGGAAGATGAGGCTCCCCCTGTCTGAGGCCCTGTCTATCCCAATCTAGGTGGCCCCCTCGGTCCCAACACTCCCCCACTGCTCTATGTCCTACGTGAATGCGATCTGCTGGATGACACTCTGTAATTCAGTGCCCACTACTCCTATGACACATCTCTCCTATACATATCCTTCCAATACTGTGACTCTACCCGGACATCTGATAACATCACTACAATGTCACAGACACCTGCATCTCTAATAGTGCTTATAAACTGGTGTGTGACTCCTCCTCTACTCTCTATGCCTTGAACCTATCTGTATCTTGAGAGGCAAAAAATGTATCCCTCTACTATCAAACTATCCATCTGTGCTATGAGTGTTGATCGCTCGACCGTCCATGAGGCATGATCTGCAACCCATGTGTCTCTCTCAACTATTAATATATCTATCCTCGAACCTATCACCAGGACCCTGTGGTGGCTCATCCCTATCCTCATCCACCTACATCGACATGTCACCAAGATCCCTGTCATCATCATCTTCGTCTTCCTCCTCCTCCTCATCATCATCATTGTCATCCTCATTTGACTCCTCCTCCTCATCCCCCTCATCCTCATCCTCCTCCTCGGTGCTCTCATCTTTGGGCATTCACAATCTTGGTATCGCCACATCTCGATCTGTCAGAGGAATCAGCCTGTGTAATGTAAACCATCTATCATACTCATCTATGGTCCCTACATATGCCACATCTATACCTGATCCCCATGGTCTGGGTTGTAATTGTATGAACTCTGCATATGCCACCTGAGGCCTAAGTGCTGCACCCCATGTCTTGGCCTTGACCCTCAATCTAGCAAATAACGTTGTCCCTGTCGGCACTCCCTGTATCTCTCCAAACTACTGATGGACTCAATCTGGCAGCTGCATCTCAATAATTGTGTGACCCATAATGAACCTCCCAATGAGGTATCTCTCTTGCCTATAGTAGGGAAGCTACTCCATATCATCATCCCATCTAGGGAAATCTCTGTATGGGTGCCAAGTGAAGTCTCTGAGAAGATCTATCTCATGTTGAAAGTGAAATGTGTATCCCAGTGGGCCTTATGCAAGTGCCCCTTGATAGCTATAAACATATGACATATCTAGAAAAACCACTCTCTGAGCAATAGGCCAGAACACAGCTATGTGCTCATTAGCCCACACCTGCAACAATGTGATCCCACTTCTAATCAATAATCCTCCTCGGTAAACCAACTGATGGAGCTGGTAATAGGTCATCGCAAGCATGCATGACCCTCATGCAGACACTGTGCCCTCCATGATCATCTACTCAAGGACCCTCCCTCGGCCAATAGGGAACCCATGGCCTCGTCTGTCTAGAACTAATAGATATGCAATAACCCCGCAGATGACAATGATCAATCTATCGTGCTGCGTCGCCACTGTCTCCTAGCGGATCTCATATTCCCAGATGTCCAGACCCTCACCATCACTCTCAAACAGTCTATGCAATGCTAAAATCCCTGTAGTAGGGTCATACTCTGCTAACTTGTCATGTATCAGAATCTCGAGGATGCGCCATACATCCTCTAGAGTCACCATCACCTCCTTTGTTGGCAGACAGAAGGAACTAGTCTTTGAGTGCCATCGCTCAGTTAACGCTGTTATCAATCCCTAGTTTTCCCTAATCTCAGGCATGTATGTAATATAGTACAATCCTAGAGAGGCAAGAATCTGTCTCTCATGTCTTCTCAATCTGTGACATATATCTAGGAATGCCAGTCTGCTCTCCCGTGTCTGTGGAACTGGCAGCTCCTCCTGCGATCACCATGCAACTTTGGTTAACTTTTTGTACTTTCTATTTCTTGTTGACCAACCTAGGACCTATTTTAATATACTTTGACCTAATTTTGACCTTTTCCTATGATTTTGACTAATTTAGGGAAGTTTAGGGTGGTTTAGGACCCCCATACCCTGTTTTGAGGCCTCTCTGACCACCTACGCAGAATGGCCTCCCACCTGCACTGCCTATGCAGGTGGTTATCCCACCTGCATTGCCTGCATAGGTGTTCATCCCACCTATGCTACTTGCACAAGTGGGCATGTGATCTATGTAGGTGGGCATGTGACCTATGTAGGTGGTATGTGTGAGCCCCTGTAGGGCCCGTTTAACCCCCATTTGACCCCTAGAACTGCCTAGAAATGCGTGCAAAGCAATAAACCACTAAGAGGACCAGATTCACTCACCTCGGGTCCCACATTGGCCAGCCTTCAGAAGCTACAAACTCATTCCCCACATTGATTCTCCATGGGCACTCGATCCATCTTCCTTGCTCTAGAGCTCAATTCTTCCAAATGTGAGAGTGAAAATGAGCTCCAAAACCCCTTCCAAGCCCTTTGATAGCCTCTTGGTTGCCTAGATGGACGTGCAACCATTGCATTTTGTACTAGTTACGATGATTTGGATAGTCTAAAGCCCATATCTTTTGTGTTTGACCTCCAATTTTTGATCCGATCATTGGTGTGGATCCGTCTCGGCATTCAACAAATCAACCTATCATTTACATTTTTTGGATGATTTCTCAAGAGGGAACCTAGGTATCCCATTATCATTGGGGCATGTTTTAATGCTATTTTCTTTAGGATTCCTTGACACAACACTCATAATCGCATTGTATCAAAGAGCGGCAAAATGTAGACACCTAAAAATGGTTCGAGCCTACTGGTCTACATGTTTTAACATTTTTAGCATTATGATTGAAATGTTGCTTTGTGACCTAATTATTCCTTTATGTGACACATATGATATTTATTGTATGGCGACATTGTATCGTTCGTCAATGATTGAATATTGCAAAATTGTTCAATTGTTTACTAACAATTCTACTTTCTCTATCAAATCGATCATTTTCCAAATCATTTCCGATCAATCCTAAACCGATCCCATTTGATCCTATTTGATCCTAGTTGATCCTAAATCAATCCTATTCAATCCTAAACCATTCCAAACCTTCCTAAATCATTTCAAACCTATGCTATTCTATTCCTAATCACTTCCATAATTGTTTGGACTGATTCCAACCATTCTGGGGCATTGTCCAAGCTCATCGATGCCTAATGAACCCAATTTCAAACCAATCGATCAAACCCTATTTCAATTTGATCAATCTTGTCATCATTTTAGGAGCATTGTCCAAAATCATCGATGCTTCGTATCCCTTAATCAGCCATTTGATAACATTGTCAAAGATCATCGGTGTTATCACTATCAATCTATCAATTTCAATTCAATAGTGTTGTTCATTATTGCCATTACTATTTCTGATTATCATTTTGGGAACATTGTCAAAGATCATTGATGTTTCCCCATTTCAATTTCAATCTTATGACGCCATCAAAGTTCATTGGCGCTTTTCAATCATTTCCAATCATCATTATGTAGGTGCATTGTCAAAGCTCATTGATGCCTCGTGATTTCCTAAACTATTCTGGAACCCTCAGAATTAACCCTAATCCTTATCAACATTATCAAAATTCTTTCAATTCAACATCAACACCTTCAATTCAACCTATAATCCACTAATTTTCCTCTTTGGATGAATAACCCATAGTTTATCCTAAGTTCTAATTGAATAAATAAACAAACTTTATTTATTCCCCTTTTCCCTAAGTCTTCAATAATTAATTGATTTTTATTAATTAATTAGCTAATTCCAATTTATGAGATTTTTATAATTTCATAAATCTAATTTGGATTTGTCAGGAATATTGATTTATTAATTGAATTAATATCCTCCTAATCTCACCTAATTCCCATATCCCTTAATTGAGGATTCACATCCCTATTAAGGTGCTTCTTCAATATATTCAATATTCTCCAATATCTCCTCAATATCTCTCCCCCATTTCATGCTTCCAAGCATCTCACCAACCAAAATCTGCATTTATGCAAGGATTTTGTGCAATATCACCAAATTGTATCTCATTTTCTATAAAATGGATGCATTTCTATCATTCAAGGTTGAACCACAAGATTTTGAGAAAACTACAAGATCACTAACTTCTAGTACTCTCATTGGAAAACTTGGTTTTTGTGCAAAGTGTGTGTGCAAAGAGAAACATCAATCTCATTATGGAGAAGAAAGAAGGACAAGGGAGCTTCCTTTGAAGGGGATTTTTGAGTTTTCATGCTTATTTTATGAATTCCCTTAGCAAATAGCTTTCATGATAGATTAGATAGGTTTAGCATACTATTTAGTGTTTGTGGTTACCTAATATGCTAAATATGCCTTTTTCTGGTCTTATATTTTGATAATACAATATTTCAATGATATGCACCTATGTGGATGATGAAATGTTTAATGCATTTGAATAATGATGTAATGTTGCTTATTTTGTAAATAATGATTTAATGTTTAATGAATGAAATGATAAATGCACAGGAAAGACTTCATAATTTGATTGATTTGAACCAAGATAAAGATATCAAATTTTTGAATAATTAACCCCCTTGAACTTAGGAAATTCCCTAAATGAAATTAATCTAAGCATGAAATTCAACTAGTTGTCACTTTTGTCTTTGCGAAAGAAATGCAAAAGAAGATATATTTTCATCATTGAGCTTTTTTGTAACTAGGAGCAAGTACAATTATCACTAATTGGATTACCTCATCATGATAATATGAATACCTCTGCCATCAATTTTGTAACCATTAGAAACTAGTACAATACTCACTAGTGGAATAATCAACTCTGGGAGTCTGAATACCAGTTTCATCAGATTCAATGTTGCAATTGGATTTTGGTATTAAGATATGGAAGATCTTAATATATAAGGTATCTGTTTTTGTAAATAAACAAAGGTGAACCCTCCTTCCTATATGAAAGTCCACAATGATTCTTTGATGATCATTTCCTTAGACAAATTCACATAGGTTGGTGGATCTTCCTTAAAACAATCACACAAGATCAAGAAAATATCATGTCTTCATCATTGCCAATCTAGTCGAAACATCATCGATTAGCTAAAAAGAACATGATTCAATGAACATCATCAAAAAATTCAAATGTTTTGTATTGTATCAAGAATTAGGTGTCTACAGGGAAAAGGAATGATTTTATCCATCTCCCCTTCTAGAAGAGACATGAGAGAATACTTTCCAAGGCGTACTAGGCTTTAGACAAGCCCACACCACCAGGTCCTGCCAACATCTATGAAACCTATGAAAATTTTACCGATTTTTCCATAAGCATCGACAGAGGGAAAATTATGTTAAAAAATCCCTCCAGTCACCCTTTCCATTTAAAAAATCCCTTCAACCACAAACTGCAGCATCATCCATGATCCTTATATACTTCTTTCAAGAGAACCTTCTCCATTCTCAACCTCATGCAACAGACAATGTCACTCGTAAAAATTCTCACTATCAGCATTACAAACACACACAAATCCATCTAACCAAAAGGGAGAATTTATAGAGAATTCACATAATCTCATCCACAATCAATTATAAATAACATTCCTCCAAGCTTCAAATCAACTACGACAACTTGCTAATACAAGAAATCTTTGTACTGAAGTTCACAGTTGTGAAATATTTTCATGCTGGAATTTTTGGTTATCACAACATCTCATAAAAGGAATGAAAGAAAGGCATAATGATTCTCTGATCTACACCACATTTTAGGAGTCACGTGTGACTACTTTGCACCAATCGCAACCTTAAAGAACTGTCTTAAAAAATTGTCAAAAATCTGCGACTAACTCATTGTGAGTGACCTTTTCTTTGTCACATCCTCACCACCCATCCACCTTAACTATAGTTTAAACATGAGAAACCATGAAATACAAGCATACTATTGTGTTAAAACATCAAATTCATACCACACGTAACATCCTCACTTTCCTATAGGCCAAAACTATGTCCCACAAAACATCACCATAATATTTCATTCTTCCTCGCAAGCTCATAGATGGAAAAAAAATTCCCCACTAACTATCATGAGGATGCAAGAAACCATCACATTCATCAAAAACATCAACTTTTAGGCTCGCGAGTTCAACCATTTTCCTTCAAAAACCATGGTGAGGATGCAATAGGAAACACTTGTTAACCCTTTGAAAATCTTCAACTTCTGACATGTGGCCGCTCACTATTGCTTCCTTATGATCTAGAGGTATTTTTTGTTTAATAAAATTGCAAGGATGTAACAAGGTACTTTATCACATCCCAGAGACCGCCACATATTCTCACAATTGCCATCTATTAATCTCAATAACAATAGCAAGGGCGTGACTATGAGATCACCAAACCACCAATACTCAGCCGCAAGCTCACAACATTTTTTCCTAGAAGAAATTAAACAAAACTTAAAGCACATGAAAATAATGAGGGGTAAGTTACCATGGAGGGGAAAATTTCACAAGCCATTAGAATAGAACACATGAAAATTTATGGTTATAAGACAAAAGTATGAAATAATGACCATTTGGATGACATTAAATAAGACCCTAACCACAAATATAGTAGGGTAAATAAAATATGACATGCCAACTAATGGATACAACATAGGAACATATGTAAACGAATAACAATTTTAAAAATTTAAAAGTTATATAAACCAAAATGACTTAAAGAGAAGCATAATATTCAATGGTCATCTTTTTCCTTCCTTTATAAACAGTCTGAAATCCAAGCAACCAAAACATGACCACATCAGAACCAATACCTCAGAAGCTAAACTAATGAGAAATAAATATAAAGGTACAAGTAACATTGTGAGTGGAAGAATCAAAATAAGCATATAAAACTATGAGTGTCGTACAAATGTGGATAAAAAATTCTTCATCTTCCAAATGGCTTCATATATATGATACTAATTCATGGTTTACATGCAGAGAAGAGGATTGGGAGAGTTATTATTCACAACATAAAAATTACAAGGAAATCACATTTAGGGATAACCCTTAACTTGAACACCCAAGGTGAGATAATTGATACATTTTTAAATGTATTGTTTTATTGTATTGGGTGTAAATTATTTGATTTTGTAGAGGTGGGGTCATTTTAATTTTTGATTCTTCATCCCTTTACCTTCTCTTTCTATTTTTTTGTTTTGTTTTTTCAATTATCTTGGCTTTAAGGAAAAATATTTGATATAGACTCATAAGACCATGACACTCAAGAAATTAAGAAATACATAAATGACCATAGCCATGGGAAAAATAAGTCAACATAAGACATGACATGGGATAACAACAAAAAATAACCTGTATTTTTAAGGTTCAACAAGAACTTTGATCTGTGACTGTTAGTAGAGCCATTGGAACTTTGTTCTATGACTGTTCCTACATCAATTGTACTAAATACCTTGCTTCCAAGATCCTGGTAGATATAACAATTTTGCTAGTACCAGGGGTACCCACAAGAAGAAGGGCATTACCAACCATCTTCTTCTTACGAATCATGGCCCCCACTACTCCAACTACGTATCTCACTTGCTCCTGCTTGACAAAACCCGTAGCTAGAGGAAAATAAATGACATCTTCCTGAATCCACAAAAGAGAACAAAATTAAGCATGTTGAGTTTGAATAATTAAGTATTATAAACCCTAAAATCCTGGAGCTTCTCAAAGAATTATACGCTTTAGTTATTTTATTTGCTACTCCTAATATCACCAAGAATTGCACACAACTTTTGAAATGATGGAAGAATATAAAATAATAAAAAATATAAAACCCATGTTTCTGAGAAACCCTATGCAATATTGATATAATCCTTTTCTTTTGGACATGCTTCACAAAATATATGTACCCAACATCAATAAAAAAAAAACAAATTACCTGTGAAACCCTCTGCCCAGGTGGCATTCAACAATAATAAAAAAAAATGACTCTTCCAAAATCAATCAACAAAGAATGCAAATCCTTAAATTATGCCCACCATGTAGGCAACTATGAACAATACCTCATAAACTTTTGAAAAACTATAAAGTCATAAATAGTTCTAGATTACAATGTAAGTAGAGAAAGAAGATTACAAACCCTGAGACTTGGGCCTTTTGCGTGCATATGCGTTGCAATCTACACTTCTTTAATATTTGTTTCTTTCAAATGTAACTAATCTCAAACCCCTAAAACCCTATTAATCCACTGCAAATTAACTGCCAAATTCTATAATGGAAGTGTTTTTGAGCATTTGCAAATTTTAAAGATTTCTTTTTCTTTTAGTTTCCCTGTGTGTTTTTAAATAGCATGGTTGTTTTTCCCCTTTGCTTTTGTTTTTGAGCGTTTTGACAAACACAAGGCTCGAATGATTTTTTTTCTTTTATTTAAGTACATGTATGAGTTTTACCTAAAAAAACACTCAAGTGGATTTACCGCTGAGTGGAATGGTAAATGGTATGGTTTTTTTGTTGTCTACTCTTAGAGATAAGTCCACATAAGACATGACACAGGATTAAAAAAAATGACTTGCATTTTTTGTGGTTCAATATGAACTTTGTTCTGTGACTAGTGTTCCTATAGCCATTGGAACTCTTTGTTCTATGACTATTCCTGCAACCAAGGTAAAATAAAGTAACTTCCTGTTAGTTTGCTAAGAACTACATTTCTGTTAATATGTTTCAACCCACTTTAGTTTTTGATTCATTTAATATGATTATGGTTTCATTTCATATATTGTCATATTAGATATATAACAAAAACATATTTTTTGCATTACATAAATAATAAATTTTCATTAAAATGATTTTTTTTAGGTAGAATTCAGGTCTTCCAGAAGATGAAGATGATCATCAAGATACAAATATAGATTATGATGGTTCTTGTTTAAATCACATGGTACATGACGACGATGATGCATGTAAAGAAGAAACCAAATCCAATGATGATGATCGTGTTGATGATGACTGCAGTGGTGATGATGATGATGAGGTAGGTGTTGCTAGTAGCCAATGATATTCATGATCATATAGAATGCATTATGGATGATTGGTGATATATTGTTAGGATGCCTCTTTTCATACTTACTATCATATGTATCATTTTCAAAGCCTGTAGTACCATATTATGGAATTGATACATTTTTAAATGTACCATTTTATTTTATATCATTTTGACATGTATCATTTTTAGTTATATTTATCATTTTTACTTATATGACTTGTACTTGTACCATTTTGACTTATGTCAACTGTTGGATATGTATCATTTTGACATGTTTTTGATCTATCGACATATTGTACTTTCACTTGTCTTAGTTATACATGATGATCTTATCAATATTCACTTGTCAATTTTTATATATTGAAAGTGTTCGATGATTTTTGGATGAATATTTGGTATGTATGATTATTTTAATTTTCTTCTAAGGATATATGTTGTCAAATTCAATTCAATTATAGATATTTTGTTGTCCACCTTCCTTGTGTTGATATGGGTTTAATGATTGGAATAAAACATATTAAATTAGTAAGAAATGGAAGTAAAATAAGAAGCCTGTTTGAAGTAAAACATAAAGCAACAATGGAAGCCAAAACAAAAGCAATCTTGGAAAAAAAAATAGAAGAAATTATGGTATCAAACAAATGAGTAATAATGGAAGAAATATTAGAAGTAACAAAAGATGTCAAAATGGAAGCAAATTGAGAAGCAACAAAATAAGAAAAGATAGAAGCACAAAATCAAAACTGGCAGTACAAAATGGAAGCAAAAAAGGGATCAAGACTGTGAGCAATTTCCTTTACAATGGTCTTCCTTAGCTTTTTGCACATCAATATCCCTTCCATAGATTAGTTTCAACTTTTTCCAAAAATTATAGGTAGTATCAAGTCCATACACATCAACATATTCAATATAAGATAGGGTACCTATAATGGCTTCTTGTGCTTGAGTATTCTCTTTTTTTTCCTTTAGTTCAAATAAAGTGAGATTTCTAGGAGGAGTGATATACCCTCTTGTGACATGCATGTAGTATTGAGATGCCATACCTTTTAGATATAACTTCATTCTATCACTCCATACAAGGTATTTTCCCTTAGAGAACTTGGGAGGTTCCTTCCTCATCATTGGATATTCTTTCTCAAGTTGTTAGGCTTACCACAAAGAGGACCAAAGCTATGATACCAATTATTACTATTAAGATATCCAAGATTACTGAGAAGGGCGGGGGGTTGACTCAATAATCTAACAATTCAAACTTTCCCTTAATCATTCAACCACTTACATCAATAGACATCCATTGCATGAACAAATAAACAATAATAATAAACATCCACAACCGTGCAACACAATAACACCAAAGTTTTCTCATGGAAACCCAACTGGGAAAAACCACGTGTGGGAATTGTAGACACCTAAAATTGTCCATTCTTACTAATATTAATTTTATAAATATTTTCCCTTAACATTATAATTTCTTTTTATTAATTAATTATATTGTTATATTCCTCTATTTATTTAAGTAAATTTAATTCATTTAAATAGATTCATTTCTCCCTTTGTATTTAAATTTTATTTAAATACTATAATATATTAAATTCATTTTAATATATTATCCCTCCATGTCTTATTATAAAATAAATTTTTTATTTTATTTTATTCCTCCACTAGCTTAAAGTTCTTCTAAACTTTGATTAAATTAAAATTATTTTAATTTAATCCTCTTTTCACTTTCTCCTAATCTTTCTTTCTACTAAAATATTCCTCTAATCTTGATTAAAAGGTGGATTACCTCTAATCATGTACACAATCACCTTTTTCAAGGTAGCCACCTCTCCATCTCTTTTCGCCTCCAATCATTTCAAATTCCCCTTTCCCTCTAAAAGTGAAGTTAGAATTTTGCATGTTTTTCCTCTTAATCATAGCCAGTCATTTATATTTCCTCTTCATCTTAGCCACTCCCCTTTTGCCTCTAAATATTGACCCTCCATTATTTTGTCTATTAATCTTGGCCATCCATTCTTTTGTCTATTAATCTTGGTCATCCATTCTTTAAGCCATTCTATAAGATGGAGGCCTCACTCCCCATTTGCAACTAATTGTAGCATAAACATTCTTGAGCACTTTAATTATTGAGCACTTGAGCACTTTAGTCTTCATACTAGTTTAGATTTGTTTGAGCATTGTTAGATTTAGATATTACATGTTAGATCCAACTTTTTCATGTTAGTTGTTTAATATTTCATTCTTATTCTTAGATCTAACCTTGCATTCTCATTTAGATTACTATTACATCTTCATTTTCAACATTGTGAAGTTTGGGGCAAGTTACTTATACTTGTTCTTAAATAATTCACTCTTTTATTCTTTAGTTTGCATCATAGTGGGATTTATTGTATTGTGTTGGGAGAGCACACCCACAAAATCTCTAAGAGAAAATAAAATAAGGTTTTAGGTGCCCTTTTTTTAGCTCATCGGAGTTTGTAGTGGGAATTTAGTTGCATTTCAAGTTTATTAGCATATTTTGATTACTTCATATTCTTTGTTTTCCATGCTTTTATTTGTTGTGCAGCTGCAAGGATTTCCATTGCACACATTTTGGCATGCCCAATGGGACGCACGTCCTTGTTTTGTTTCATTATTTTTGCATTTTGCAAGTTTTTCTATCTAACTGACGGATAGGCGTCTCTAACAAAAAGTGATTTCTCCCTTTGCATAAACATTTTAGGGCATTTAATCTACATTTTCAGTCACCTTAGGGTTATTTCTTGCTATATTTTTGTCATTAGAAGCACTCTTATGCATTTGCAAGTTCATTAGAATTCAAAATCTTGCAAACTCTAGTTATTATTTTCTTTTTGTCATAGACATGCATCTCTGACAGAAAGGTTCATTAGTGCATATTGCATCATACTTTAGGGTTTTATGTACACTTTTAGAAGTTTCTAGAGACACTTGCATTCTAGTTTTTACAATAGATAGTGTTTTAGAAGATTTCATTCTTTTAGGTTTTAGTTTTTTTGTAAGTTTTAGTGCCTTTTTTGCATTCTAGTCTACACATGCATCTCTTCCTATAGACAAGTGTCTCTGACAGACATGCATCTCCGCTTTTAGACAGGCGCCTCTTCATATTTTAGTTTCCTTTCATTATATCTTGCATTTTAGAGTTGTTGATTAGAATTTCTTTCTGGTCTTTAATATTTTCTATCTTGTAACAGTGGTTTTATAGGACGGTTGGTCAAGATCAAAACATTTTAAGACTACTAGTTCACTTGTTTTGTAGGATGTTTTTTGGAGACTTTGAAAAATCTAAGACTACTAATTCATTGGTTTTGTAGGTTTCCTTGGAGTTTTCAAGAAAACATTGTGTCTATTTTAAATTGATTTTCTAGGCACCTAGTTAATTAGGAAGGTTTATTTCTTGTGGTTAGTTGGGTAGTAGGAGAGTATTTCTTATCTCTTTAGAGATAATAAAAAATCCAAAACTACTTTGTTCATCACTTGCAAAGGAATCTTGGGTAAATAAATATGTGTTTGGCACATTTGGGAGAAGAAATGAAGTAGGAGAGTATGCTCTTTTCCTTTAAGGAAATTCAGAAAGCTAGACCTCTACTTGTTATCCACTTTTTTATTTTTCATTTTAGCTTAGAGAGCCTATCATTGAAGGAAAAATATCACGGGAATGACTCAAATGAGAATAGGAAAACCCGACCCTTCCAACCCACTTTAGTCATAAGCCTCTTTCAGATTAAAGTCTAAGAGGACATAGCTATTTCTACATTTTATGTATGCTAGATTTTCGTAGGGCTGAGAGGCCTCAATCCTACATGTGAGACTTCGTTAATCTAGTAGTCATAGGGAAATAGGCCTCAATAATTCTTGTGGGACTATGGGAGATAGTTAAGAATGGATGCCCTTACTAGACACCTTAGGATAGAAGCTACCTAGTTTACCTCTGAAATTAGTCATAATATTTGTGCAAGGAGGGGGAAGAATCTCTCTTGAAGGTACTCACCATAAGTATCCCCTTGCATGTTTTGAGGCAGTTAATATGGCATTGGAGGTATCATTGCGTAGTATCATTTGAAATATATTATGTTTAGCTCTCAAAAAGGCAAAAACATGGGTTCTCTTTTGGGGATGACATGATTGTGTGAGCCAAAAGGATATCAAGCTGTGAGAAAAAGGTTTTGATCACTAAGACAATTCCTTATATAGATGCTGCTTGAGTGTCTTAGAATTGTGTTAGACCAGTGAAAACATTAGTGAATTGAAATGGGTCACTTGAACATACACATTGCACTATTAAAATTCTATAGAAATAAAAATTGTCACAATTTCTTGTATCCTTCAAAGTTGCTTTGTCCCTTGTTGGATTTTTTAGACTTGTGTTTTCTCCCTGTTTGAATCAAGGTACACTTAGCATAGTCAATGCCTTGTTTGAATGTGAAAATTAGTTCTTGCCTTTGAACATCACCTCAACAAGCTATGTCCAATCCTTCCAAGCATAAAAGGCTAAACTTCCATTCCTTTGACCTATATAGAGAAGAAAACCACTCATTGAAACACCAAGAAATATCGACATATCATAGACTTCATCCAAAAGGAAACCAAAGATTAGGTAAAATTCAATAAGACTGTCTTTAACAATATGCTTTCAAATTAATTGCGCAAACCTGGTCTAAATCACACCTTCATCAAATTTAATACATATGATTAAACCTTATTCATTTCATCAATCCTTCATTCTTCGAATCCTTCACAATCTCATCTTCCTTTCTTTGGAGAACAAACATAACCACTTTGGACCTAATCAATATTTTGTCTCGATCATACCCCCAATATAATATCATCAAGACTCATTCAATCTTCTCTTTTATACCTTCATCATCAATCCAAGGTTGAAATATTTATCAAGGTGTCTTTGAGATCCTCATCCTTAATCACAATCGAATCTTATCACTTGAGAACACAAGTTCGTCTTGAGTGATAAAATCCAATCAATTATATTCCCTTGTTTTCTTGTGATCATTAGTCTATGTACAAGTAGAAAAGGGACTTATCATTTCTCTTTCATAGGATCTCTTCTTCACTAAGGTTGTCCCAAACCTTTGAATCAAATCAAACTTTTAGGACCTTCACTTACCAATCAATCATCAATATTTCATCAAATAAAAAAACATCAAACCTTTGAGGACCTTCCCTCATAATAAAAAAAAGGTCCAAAGCATTGCTCCTTAATTCATCTTTCATCATCCAATATTTCCTTGTAAATCCTCATCTTCCTTTAGAAGTTGTCATGCCCAAATTTTCACACCAAAAATGCCCAATTTTTTTTTTAAAATAAGGTTTACAACTAGAATGATTGAGCTTACAGATGTCCAAGATTTGACTAAGTCGGATCTATAGTTTCTGTAACAAAGAATTGAATGGGAAACATGATTGAGTTGATAATTTCCAAAAAGAGTAGGTGATGAGAGTTTAGGATGAGGGGAATCATGACAAGGTTTTTACTTGTCAACGTCCCTCACGGGTTACCCTCTAGGAGGAACTAAGGTATATTCAAATATTTATATTTAATTAAATATATTTAATTTTTCAACTTAATTATTGGACCTAAGAAGTTGTACTACAGCACGGGCGATATATAGGATCCCCTAATGTTGAACTATGTTAAAGTATTTATTTAGGTCATACATAAATACTGTATTTATTTATTTTTCAATTCAATTGCTAACTTTCATATTTTAATAATAAAATACCTTCCCGATCCTTTCTAATTAATTGTTTTATCTCCACCCTTAAATTGACATTAAGTCCAATAATTTTTATATTAATTTTACAACGATTAAAAATGGTCTATAATACTACTTTTATGATGACCATTATACTGGCCACATAAAAGTAACATTATAATGGGTCCCTTTAATTACAACCTTTTGAATTTAATTAATAATTACTTTTTACTTTAAACTTCTACGATTCATTACAAATTAAACATGTTCTTTGCTAAAAGTAATCTTTTAATGACTCTTTATTAAACCTTAATCAAATTAAATATTATAACATTGTAAAAATTCCATTAATTTAATAGAGAAGATTTTTCCCTAACATAATCCTATTGATTAATTCACTTTGAATTTACCTTATTATAAAAATCATTAGATTCATGTCGATATCTTATACTCAAGGTCTCCTTTTAAATAATTAATTAATATCCCACAAAAAGGTCACATTTAAATAAAACAAGTGGGGGAAAATTAAATTCCCACTAAGGATTCCCACAAAAGAATTAAATACACTAAACATTAATTAAACTTTATTAAACCTTAAAAGTTTCTTTAATGTAATTAAGTCAAATTCCCCAAGAAATAACTTTTAAATGAGAATGAGGTGATATTTAAAATTTTCACTAAATCCTCTCACACATTTGAGGTGATATTCAATGATATATATATTTGACATATTTAATTTGGAATGGATCTTTTAAAAGATTATATCTGTCGCAGTGGCGGTGGAATATTTTTTTTCTCATGGGGTTGTGGTTGTCCATACCTCACGCTGTGGCGGCCGTTTTGAGGTGAATGGAAGGCGAGTGACATGGCCATGGCCACTGCCGTCGTGGTGGGACATCACTCCATGACCTCATCATAGACAGCGGTGAGGACACTTTTGTACTGGAGCTATAGTGGCTACGACCGCCAGGAACGGTGGGGGGTCGTGCCTCCCCACGAAAAGGGAGGCCGCGGGGGTAGGCTATGACTTTCCCTCCTTTTAAATAATATTTAAAAATAAAATAAAATTGTTATAATTTTTCTTTAATGTTTTATGTTTATATAAATATGTGTGTGTGTGTGTGTGTGTGTGTGTGTGAATGCATATACTTGTAGCTCCTTTTACTTAAAATACAACATATAGAAATAGAATAAATAAGTATATTTTCAATAGCAGATTTAAAGAATACAATTGTTAGAAATATTAATAGAATAGAATATAAATGTATATATGTATGTACATATATACATTTATATATCTATTTCCTAAATGAACATATATATATATATGTATATATATATATATATATGTATATATGTATATA
>MU224425.1:537267-559740 GCA_018584345.1 Thuja plicata
TATATAAAATTGTATATGCATATATACCTCTTTTGTTTGTGGCACAAATACTCCATATTCAAGGATATATCTTTAAATGTAAATATACAAGTATGCTTGCACCTATACATATAATTTAAATGATTAACTTAAGAAAATAAATACTCATTTATTGTTACAAAAGAAAATCAGAACTCAAGTGTATATATATTTTTCTTTTAAATGCAACTAGCACTTATACAAACAACAACTTAGGAAACACTTTTAAAAAAAAAAATGTGTCCACAATAATAAAACTTCTCTTTTTGCGTCGATAAAACATTTGTATACATATACTTTTTTATATTCAGAAAATAAGAACTCTTATAATTTCTCTTTCTTAACACTCAAATGTAGCTTCATAAATAATTCAAAATTGCAACTAATACTTTATTCAAAGGTTCAAACTTTCACCAAACTGCTTGGGGAAATTACATAGTTGACAAACACTTTTCTGTTCTCTTAAAAAAAAAACTACACTTGCATGATGAAATATAAGGAGGAACTCTCTTAAGGGCATATCTTCACCCCATCTTCTAATTTTTTTTCTTTCCAAATTCATGTCCCTGTAATAATCCAAAAAACTGGTCATGGAAATATCTCCTCCCATCCATAGGCCTATTACAAGGCTACCCCTGAGCTTGGAGAACCAATGCTAACCCGAGGTACATTCAAGCCAAAACAATACAACATTGAACACATGAAAAAAAAACACCCTCCCATGGCTTAACACAAGGATCTTGAAGTAAATCATCCTAAGGGTGAAGGTGGACCAAATACCCAAATGGGAGAAAATAGGCTATCAAAGAAAAATAAGCCTTCAACAAGGCATTTCGTCTATACTTTTAACAATACAACTTCTCATCATATTTCACATAGCATTCTCAACAAAAGAAATGACCATTAAATCCCTTAGGACGCCCAAGCATAACAATGCTACTATCCTACCATGGACCCCATAATCCATGGTGCATCCTTCTCTCCCAAGGAGAGAGACTCTACATCATGAGGGTTCTCCTAATTACCTTCACCCACAAGGCTACTCTGCCCTCCCAAGGGTGAGTTTGGCCTTGCATAATCTCATTTACACAACACATGCAACAACATACACTTAGAGTGATCTTCACAACACAAAAAATATAACAACATCAAGTTTTTTAATTCACAACATGATTCAAACACACACACATATCTACATGAAATTAAAATATAAAACCTTCTCTTGTCATTCATGGAAGCCATGTGCAAGACACCATTAATGAGAGAATGAGAGCTTGAGAACCACTGACCTCAAAATTAGAAGTTTATGTATATATAAAAACTTGTATATGCATATATACCTCTTTTGTTTGTTGCACAAATACTCCAGATTCAAGGATAGATCTTTAAATGTAAATATACAAGTATGATTGCACCTATACATATAATTTAAATGATTAACTTAAGAAAATAAATACTCATTTACTATTACAAAATAAAATCAAAACTCAAGTGTATATATAATTTTCTTTTAAATGCAGCTAGCACTTATACAAATAACAACTTAGGAAACCGTTTTTTTTTGAAATGTTTCCATAATAATATAAATTTTCTTTTTACATCAATAAAAAATTTGTATACATATACTTTTTTTTATTCAAAAAATAAGAACTCTTGTAATTTCTCTTTCTCAACACTCAAATGCAGCTTCATAAATATTTCAAAATTACAACTAATATTTTATTCAAAGGTTCAAACTTTCACCAAACTGCTTGGGGAAATTACATAGTTAACAAACACTTTTCTTTTCTCTTCAAACAAAAACTACACTTGCATGATGAAATATAAGGAGGAACTCTCTTAAGGGAATATCTTCACCCCATCTTCTATTCTTTTTTTTTCTTTCCAAATTCATATCCTTGCAATAATCCAAAAAAATGGTCATGGAAATATCTCCTCCTAGCCATAGGCCTATTACAAAGCCACCCCCGAGCTTGGAGAACCAATGCTAACTCGGGGTACATTCAAGCCAAAACAATACAACAATGAACAAATGAAGAAAACACACCCTCCCATGGATTATCACAAGGATCTTGAAGTAAAGCATCCTAAGGGTGAAGGTGGACCAAATACCCAAATTGGAGAAAATAGGCTATCAAAGAAAAATAAGCCTTCAACAAGGAATTCTGTCTATACTTTTCACAATACAAATTATCATCATATTTCACATAGCATGCTCAATAAAAGAAATGACCATTTACTCCCTTATGACTCCCAAGCATAACAATGATACTATCCTACCATGGACCCCATAATCCATGGTGTATCCCTCTCTCCCAAGGAGAGAGACTCTACACAATGAGGGTTGTCCTAATTCCCTTCACCCACAAGGCTACTCTGCCCCCCCAAGGGTGAGTTTGGCCTTGCACAATCTCATTTACACAACACATGCAACAACATACACTTAGAGTGATATTCACAACACAACAAATATAACAACATCAAGTTTTTCAATTCATAACATGATTGAAACACACACGCATATCTACATGAAATAGAATTTATATAACCTTCTCTTTTCATTCATCAAAGCCATGTGCAAGACACCATTAATGCGATAATGAGAGCTTGAGAGCCACCAACCCTGGAATTAGAATTTTATGTATATATATAAACTTGTATATACATATATACCTCTTTTGTTTGTTCCACAAATACTCTAGATTCAAGGATAGATCTTTAAATGTAAATATATAAGTATGACTGCACCTATACATATAATTTAAATGATTGACTTAAGAAAATAAATACTCATTTACTATTACAAAAGAAAGTTAGAACTCAAGTTTATATATATTTTTCTTTTAAATGCAACTAGCACTTATACAAACAACAACTTAGGAAACACTTTTTTTTTGAAATATTTCCACAATAATATAACTTTTCTTTTTGCATCAATAAAAAATTTGTATACATATACTTTTTTTTATTCAGAAAATAAGAACTCTTATAATTTATGTTGCTCAATACTCAAATGCAGCTTCATAAATATTTCAAATTGTAACTAATACTTTATTCAAAGGTTCAAACTTTCATGAAACTGCTTGGGGAAATTACATGGTTAACAAACACTTTTCTTTTCTCTTAAAAAAAACTACACTTGCATGATGAAATATAAGGAGGAACTCTCTTAAGGGCATATCTTCACCCCATCTTCTATTCTTTTTTTTCTTTCCAAATGAATATCCTTGCAATAATCCAAAACAAATGGTCATGGAAAGCTCTCCTCCCAGCCATAGGCCTATTACAAGGCCACCCCTGAGCTTGGAGAACCAATGCTAACCAGGGTTACATTCAAGCCAAAACAATACAACAATGAACACATGGAGAAAACACACCCTCCTATAGATTAACACAAGGATATTGAAGTAAAGTATACTAAGGGTGAAGGTGGACCAAATACCCATATGGGAGAAAATAGGCTATCAAAGAAAAATATTCCCTCAAGAAGGCATTCCGTCCATACTTTTCACAATACAACTTCTCATCATATTTCACATAGCATGCTCAACAAAAGAAATGACCATTATCGTCCTTATGATTCCCAAGTATAAAAATGATAATATCCTACCATGGACCCCATAATCCATGGTGCATCCCTCTCTCCCAATGAGAGAGACTCTACACCATGAGGGCTATCCTAATTCCCTTCACCCACAAGGATACTCTGCTCTCCAAAGGGTGAGTTTGGCCTTGCACAATCTCATTTATAGAACACATGCAACAACATACACTTAGAGTGATTTTCATAACACAACAAATATACCAACATCAAGTTTTGCAATTCACAACATGATTCAAACACACACACAGATCTACATGAAATAAAAATATAAAACCTTCTCTTTTCATTCATGGAAGTCATGTGCAAGATACCATTAATGAAAGAATGAGAGCTTAAGATTCACCAACCTTGGAATTAGAAGTTTATGTATATATATATAAACTTGTATATGCATATATACCTATTTTGTTTATTCCACAAATACTCCAGATTAAAGGTTAAATCTTTAAATGTAAATATATAAGTATGATTGCACCTATACATATAATTTAAATGATTAACTTAAGAAAATAAATACTCATTTACTGTTACAAAAGAAAATTAGAACTCAAGTGTATATATATATTTATTTTAAATGCAATTAGCACTTATACAAACAACTACTTAGGAAACACTTTTTGTTTTGAAATGTTCCCACAATAATATAACTTTTGTTTTTACATCAATAAATTTTTTGTATACATATACTTTCTTTTATTCAGAAAATCAGAACTCTTATAATTTCTCTTGCTCAACACTCAAATGTAGCTTCATAAATATTTCAAAATTGGAACTAATACTTTATTCAAAGGTTCAAACTTTCACCAAACTGCTTGGGGAAATAACATAGTTAACAAACACTTTTCTTTTCTCTTAAAAAAAAAACTACACTTGCATGATGAAATATAAGGAGGAATTATCTTAAGGGCATTTCTTAAGGGCATATCTTCACCCTATCCTCTATTATTTTTTTTTTCTTTCTAAATGCATATCCTTGCAATAATCCAAAAAAAATGGTCATGGAAAGCTCTCCTCCCATCCATAGGCCTATTACAAGGCCACCCTGAGCTTGGAGAACCAATGATAACCAGGGTTACATTCAAGCCAAAACAATACAACAATGAACACATGAAGAAACAAACCCTCCCATGGCTTAACACAAGGAGATTGAAGTACAACATCCTAAGGGTGAAGGTGGACCAAATACCCAAACAGGAGAAAATAGGCTATCAAAGAAAAATAAGCCTTTAAGAAGGCATTTCGTCCATACTTTTCACAATACAACTTATCATCATATTTCACATAGCATGCTCAAAAAAAGAAATGACCATTAACTCCCTTATGACTCCCAAGCATAAAAATGCTACTATCCTACCATGGACCGCATAATCCATGGTGCATCACTCTCTCCCAAGGAGAGAGACTCTACACCATGAGGTTTGTCCTAATTCCCTTCACCCACAAGGATACTCTGCCCTCCCAAAGGTGAGTTTGGCCTTGCACAATCTCATTTACATAATGCATGCAAAAACATACACTTAGAGTGATCTTCACAACACAACACATATAACAATATAATTTTTTTCAATTCACAACATGATTCAAACATACACACTTATACATGAAATAAAAAATATAAAACCTTCTCTTTTCATTCATGGAATCCATGTGCAAGACACCATTAATGAGAGAATGAGACCTTGAGAGCCACCAACCTTGGAATTATAAGTTATGGAAGGAATTTTCATGAAGAGATTTTCCCTTTTTGTCTTTCCCCCTATTCTTCTCCAAAATTCCTTCCTTCTTCACTAGTAGTCTCTAAAGTTAGAGAGTGGGTGATTTAGAGAAACTCTCTTCAATTTCCCCTCTAAATTCAAAATCCTCACATTCTCCAAGTCCTTGGAAGAGATGTAAGTTCCTTTTGGTTTCTCTTACCCATTCCCCTTACACATACTAAAAATGGGTTTCTAAAAAGGTGGCAAGAAAAGTGAATCAACTTTTGACATCCAAAATGGAAGGTAGTCTATCCAAGACCTTGCTTTTAAAAGTTGACTTTCGTCCATCTTGGAGAATAAAAGTTTTGGCAGCTTCCCCAAGTCAAAATATGATGTCCTATGGCTAAAAAATCCCTTTACCCATAGGTATATGAAGTGGAATAGTAAAAAATGGGTGAAACTCCAGCCTTGATGACCATATGACCCCTCAAAAACCCCAGTTAAGTTAACCTACGGGTTCCAATGGATTTGACCTCACTTTGGGATCACAAACCAAGTGGTATTTATGGGAAATGCAACTAGGTACCAAGAGGGGAAGGTGGATATTCAAGCTCTCCAAGTGGACATGCCATGCCACATCATTTTCACAACACATGTGTCAATTGACACTACATTACACATCACAATTACACTTGGAATACCCACTTGTAATTACACACAATTTTTGAATTCAAATGTAACTAATATTCATACTACATACATTATACAAAAGAAAAATACATTACAATGAGGTTTTGTCTCTTTTTATAGATGCAACCTTGGCTTTACAAAATTCACATAGGGGTTAGTCATGATTCTCCGCTAAAATTCCATGGCCACATTCTTGCAGACTCAATTTAAATATCAGTAATCCCAAGAGAATATAATCATCAAAATTCAAAATGCAGAATAAGGATTACCATTAATTCACTATTACATAAATTGCATCCTTGTAAGTCACCAGAATCATTGATCATAATTTAATCATTAATTTTCAAATGAACATATATATTCTAAATCATAATAATAAGATTCCAATTAATCACATGTCACACAATTCATCCCTAATCTATATCAACCATGATGAAATTTTACCAAAATTACATAAGCATACAATTTAACATTTCTAACATCATCAAGACAACCAATAAATTAAATCACATAAATCATCAAGTAAAATCACATAATAATGTCCTAAAAATCCACATAACAATAATAATGTTCATGTCATAAGATATCTAATCCAAGCTATCAGTGATAACATATCATGACAAACGCACTAATAATCAACATGTAAATAGTATCAAAATGTCTCAGAAATGTCTCAAAACATAGTCCATGCATAAAAAGTGTGTAATGCTATGATAGGCTCAGGGTGGGGTCTCATAGAATTCAAATTGTATGGTCATAAACCATTCACAAGCCAAGAAGATGAGTCAGTGATTTCTAGACAATGAGAATCCCTTTGCCTCATTACCTCTTAGAGGTCTAGGGATGCTAGAAATTGTTAACTAGGAAGAGGTAGAGGTTGAATATGTTGATCAACCTAAAATTTTTTGACCCTTTCTAAATCCACAAATTAATGACTTCCTCAAAGACCCCTATAATATGGAGATGGTGGAGAAAGTAATTCAAGCCAATAAAACATAAATATTTATGAATATTGTCCATGATGCTGTCACACTTCTCAAAATTTTCGATGAAGCATTACTCTATAACAATGTCACCAAGGCTAGACCCTATCAATACAACAAATTATTCTACTGTTAATACAATATCATCTCAAGACAGAGGCAAGGTTACTTCTAGTGGGCCTTCTACATCAGCAATTACAGAAACATTGCAATAGACATTTCAATTAACATATGAACAAACCAAACATATTATTAGTGCAATGTCTGATATGAATTGACATAATAGCACCCAAACCATGAAAAATGTATCTAATCCCTTGGGTGCTAACATGGGTCAAACATCATTTCCACAAATATCAATTGACCAATATTTAGTTAACTATATTCATCACTCTTTAAGATTCCTTTTGGGATCCTGAAGACTTCTACTCCTACAACATTTTAGACATATTATTATATACCTCATTCTACACTTGGACTTACATCAATTGGATATTCAACATCACAATTTGGAGGACAATCTTTTGGTCCACATCCTACACATCACAATGTGCCTGACTTGGTAAATCAAATCAATGAAATTAAGAGTCTTGTCAAGAGAATTTAGAATATAGGTAAGAAGTAATTCTCTTTTGAGGAAATATGTCCTTATCCATTTGATAAATCAATCAACATGATGCCATTCCCTGCGATCTTTGAGATCCCTAAACTTGATAAATACAAGGGAGAAACTTGTCCTGTTCAACATCTCAAATAATTTTGTCACTTTCCAGGAAGTCTCCTATAACAAGGATTATCTCAAAAGACTCTTCACTAGGAGTCTTGGAGGAACCGCACTTGAATGGCTAATGAATCTACCTCCTGGATGCATATCCTCCTTTGCTGATCTTGCTGAAAAAATTATTGAACAATACTCCTACAGTATTGAACATTAAGATTCACTAAGTGACTTATGCAGCACCAAGAAAAGGAATGGGGAAACCTTTTCCAATTTATTACAAATATAGAGACATCTTGTGAATTTAATTCCTTGGAAGATACCAAATAATCATCTCATAGATATATTTACTAGGAATCTAGTACCTAAAATGTTATTCCAAATGAAAATGGGTACTCCCGACACTTTTGAGTTACCTGTTAATAAAGGGAAGACCATTGAAGATGGATTTTTTCAAAAGGGGACCATTAAACACTATAATTCCTCATCTAACAATGATAAACCAAAATTATAGACTAAGAACAAAGGGGTAGTCAATGAGGGAGTGACTGATGCTAAACATGTTCATAATTTCCAAGCATCCAACCAAGGTAACCAAGGAAAAAATCACAACCACAAAAACAACAATCAAAATTGCAATCAACAGAATTAGAACACCTCTCAACCACAACCTCACAATCAAGGCTATCTATTCCCCCATAATAACAACAACAACGATTCTTGTCTACATCCTCGATGATAGTTCACTTTCATTGCAAAGTCCTTGTTGATCAAAACATGCTGGTATATCCTAACACTCAGCCATATGATGAGAATCAACCCAAACCTGCTTGGTACAAAGACAATGAATACTATGAATACCACCACATCAAAGGTCATGACACCAAGAAAAACATGAAATTAAAACACTTCATCCAAAACCTTATTGATGAAAAAAAAGGTTTAAGGCTAGATAACATCACCATCTAATGCACAACTAAAGATATACAATCATCCATTCCCAAAACATGATCAGAACAACACCTTGTCTTCCAAAATAGTTCCTTATAACTATACTACTAATAATATACAAGGCTTTGAATCTACATGTGGAAGTATCTAAGAAAATTATTTCTATGACTTTGATTCATTTGATGGTCGCATAGAAGAATCTGACAATCGTGTTTGCACCCTCCAGCTTAAAGCTACTAATTACAATGCTACCACTAGGAGTCGAGGAATAATGACTGTTCAAGATGCTTCCAATCCACCAGTTACATCATCCACATCTTCTAGGCCTACATCGCGCTATGATTTTCTAGCACAAATGGGGAATAATCCCGCACATATATCCATACTTGAGCTGCTCCACACATCCATAGTACATAAAAAATTCCTCAAGAAATTAATTACTGAGCCCCAAGTCCCTAAGAACATTAATGCCTCATAGTTTCAAGCTATGATCGAGAACTTGGCCACACAATCACACCTGGTATTCATAGAAAAAGAACTTCATGGTTTTGATCCTTATCACAATAAGCCCCTTCACAATGAATTCATTGTTCATTCTACCAAAATCAAGAGAGTCTTGATAGACAATGGATCTGGTTTTAAACTTTGCACCCTGAAGATGCTCAGACATTTGGGTCTCCTTGAAGACCTCATTGATGTATCAAAAATAATCACCATAAAATCTTATGATGATCAAGAATGAGAATCTAAAGGACTGATCATGCTTCCTTTGAAAGTAGGCCCTACCCTAATTAAAACTATCTATCAGGTCCTTGACCTTGATCTTCCTTATAATATGCTTTAGGAAGACCTTGGATACACGCTATCACACGTGTACCATCTACATATCATCAATGATTAAAACTCCCCCATCATGCAAGAGAAATCACTATTTTAGGAGATCAAGAACCTTTCCAATACTACAAGATATTGGAAGGTAAGCAATCATAATATTTCCCTTTGAATAAATTTTCTTAACCTATTGCAAAGAAAGATTCTACCAACTCCTCTACTACAAATCTTATCCTAAAGAAGTTGATAAATCATCTAACAAAGGGAAACAAATGGTCACTGAAGAGAAAGGTACCAAGTCCAAGAAGAAGGTAACTCTCACTGATTAAGGAATAGGAGAATATTAAATTGAGAGTGCTATGTGCATTGAACAACTCCCCTTATCCACAAGGTCCTTTGGTAAACCCAAACAACTCACTCCCAAAGGAAATAAAGAGAACATAAAATGAAAAAAGAAAACCTTTGAACATTGGGGATCCCTTGTAGATGAACACATGGAAAATGACTTACTATCTTGGATCTTTAATGATGATGAAGACAAGCCTGTGGAAATCCCTAAGGATAAGTATGTGAAGGCCAATCCCATTATTTAAAGTATGGGATATCATGGAACAAACCTTGGAGAAAATTAAGATGGAAGAAAGATGCTCATCAAAGCAACTAGGTTTCCTCGAGGCTGAGGATTGAGCTCCCTAAAAACTAAGGAAACCTTTACTAAGGAATATTTTTTAGCTGAGACTTATTTAGACACTAAGGAGGAATTTTATGAAGTCCCTTTCGAATACATTGAAGATGATCTCATCAACTCTAACCATGTCCTAGTCATCACAACAATAGAACTTTCATCTCCTACCCTTCCTCTTAAGCACCCCAAACTTATTGATTGGAAACAACAAAGTTCACAACCAACTTTGGACATATGTAATTTGGATGAGGAAATACTTGCACTTTTTATATGTAAGAATCTCCAAGACTATGAGTTCGATATAAGCTACAATGAGAAAGCCTACTTTGATAGCCAAGTCAACTCTCTCAGTCACAAAAGTGAAAATAAAAATAATAGGAAAATAAAACACCCTCTGGTGAAAACCTCTTTGAGGCACCTTTGGGTGAAGAAAAAGAGAAAATAAAGGATGCATCTTCTAGTGAAAACCTTTCTAAGGTTCTAGAAGAGTGAGAAGTTAACCTGCCTCTTATAACATTGCCACTAGATAAATCTTCTATCTTGATCGAGGATACAATAGAAATCAATCTTGCTTCTGAAGACAATCCTAAGATCACCTATATTGCTGCATCACTCAATGAGTGAGAAAGGAAAAATATGACCAAGTTTCTCTGTAAGGCACAAATAAATTTTTCCTCGACTTATAAAGATATGCCTGACTTAGATCCAGATCTAGTGGTACATCATCTTTTAGTTGATCACAAAATTAAAAATGTTAAACAAAAGTTACACAAGATGCATCCACAAGTGGCCTTATAGTTTAAATTAGAATTGGAAAATATTCTTGAAGATGAGATAATACGGCCCATAGATTACCCTGAATGGGTTTCTAATATTGTACCAGTGGTAAAACCTGATAAAAGCATACAAATTTGTACTGATTTCAGAGATCTTAATTTTGTATGTCCTAAAGATGAATTTACACTTCCCAACATTGATATCATAGTGGATTCAATTGATAAACATGAAATTTTGTCCCTTATGGATAACTTCTATGGATATAATCAAATCAGGATCGTAGCTAAGGATTAACACAAGATTGCTTTTACAACCCCCTAGGGAACATTCTGCTATCAAATGATGTCTTTCAGTCTTAAAAGTGCAAGAGCCACATATCAATAAGAAATGACAAAAAAATTTCATGATATCTTTCATGTGATCATGGAAGATTATGTGGAAGATATACTTTGAAAGTAAAAAACAAGATAATCACATATAGAAATTATTACCACCATCTTTGAGCACTTAAAAAAGTACAAAGTAAGGCTAAACCCAAGAAGTGTGTCTTTGGAGTTCAACCAGGAAAACAACTAGGTTACATTGTGTCTAGATGAGGCATTGAGATACATCCTAAGAAGGTGAAATCCATCTTGGATATGCCACCTCCAAAGACATTGAAGCAACTTCATGGTTTACAAGGTTAACTTTAGTCAGTCCACAGATTCATATCTCAGCTAGCCGATAAATTTAATCCTTTCTCACATCTCCTGTGCAAAGATACCAAGTTTATATGGGATTTATTGTGTCAAAAGGCATTTGAATAGTTAAATAAGTATCTAGATAATCCATCAGGGATAGTCTGACATGTTCTTGGATGACCATTAATTTTCTATATATCGGCTACAATAGAGGCACTGGGTGCACTTATCGCACAACTAGATGATAATGGAAAAGAGCGTGCTATATATTACCTTAGTAGAACAATTGTTGGTTATAAGTTGAAATATACTGCTATTGAGTGAGCATGCTTGGCTATGGTCTTTTTCACATAGAAGCTACATCATTACATTCTTAACAACAAAATATAATTCATCGCTAGGGCCGATCCTGTAAAATATCTCTTGTCAAAAGTTGCTCCCACTAGACGTACAACAAAATGGGTCATGATATTAAGTGAATTAAACATTGTGTATGTAGATCACAGAGCTACCAAGGGTCAATTAATTTTATATCAATTAGAAAAATTCCCTGTTCTTGATGATCATTCTATTGTTATGGATTTTCCAGATGAATTAATCATGACTTTTACCTCGAGCATACAATGTAATCTCTATTTTGACTGATCCTACATGTAGAAAGGCTCAGGGGCATGATTTTTGTTTGTGACACCACAAGGAGATTTCATCCCTAAATCTTACAAGATCTCTTTTCCTTGTATAAAAAACATTGCAAAATATGAGGCCCTAGTAGTAGGACTTCACCAAGCTATCCAATAGAAAAACACTAGCTTACTTGTCTTTGGTGACTCCTAATTGGTCATCAAGTAGGTTAATGATGAATTTCAAACCAAGGATGATAATTTTTCCCCTTATTGATGAATGATTAAAGATGTGAAGTCACAGTTCATAGAAATCACCTTTCAACAGATCCTAAGAGATAACAATAAAGAAGTTGATGTCATGGCTACTATTGCTTCCTTGATATATATGCCATAAAATAGTCAAAAGTGTGAGTTTCTTATCAAGAATATTATTGTCCCTGCCTATGACTAGCTAAAGTCTAAAATGTTGTGTGAATTTTTTTATCTTGACTCCCCTTAGTGCCAAGAAAATTATTTCTTCCTTTGTGATGAGATCATTCCACTTACCCTTACCGCCAATCAATGCAAAAGCTTCATTTGTCAAACCTCCCATTACATTATCCTTGGTGATACCCTTTTCTAGAAACACTTTGATGGAGCCCTTCTCTGATGTCTAAATTCAGAGGAAGCTCAAACAACCTTACACAAGGTGCACCAATGAATCTTTGGGGCTCACTCCAGTAGACTCACTTTGGCCAAGAATTGTTTATGTACATGATATTACTGGCTGACTATGGAGAAAGATGCATATTGCTTTGTGAAGAAATGTGTTCGGGGTCGACAACATGGAAATTTTATACATGCTCCCACCCAAGACCTCCAACCCACAATTACCTCCTGACCTTTCTCACGATGGGGTTTTGACCTAGTAGTCCATATCTTTCCAAATTACTCTAATGGACACAAGTATATACTTTCCACTACTGAATATTTTATCATAGGGGCTGAAGCCATTCCTCTCACTTATACTACAGGAAAGAAAATTTCAAAGTTCATATTAAAATACATCATTTGTCACTATGGAATCTCATAAGATATTGACAGTGATAATGGAACCCATTTCAAGAATAAGGATGTCAATGAACTTTGCAGAAAATTTAGCATTACCAAGCATTGTTCCACCAAGAATTACCCATAAGGTAACGATCAAGCAGAGGCTACTAACAAAAGCATCCTCAAGATCCTCAAAAATATGGTCAATGATGTTGGCCATGATTGACACCTTCAATTAAACCCTTCCCTTTTGGCCTACCACCACCTCCATCTGCACTCCTACTAGAGCCACTCAAGTTTCCCTTGCCTATGGTATCAAGGCTGTCCTTCAGATCGAAATTGAGCTCCCATCCCTTAGAATATCCCTGAAGAATATGATATCTGAAGAAGACTATATAGTTTACCACTTAAAAGAATTGCAACTCCTTAATGAATGGAACCTCATTGCCTTGAACCATCTCCACATTTATAAAAATCGCCTTCACTTGCAGTCTAATAAGAAGATCAAACCTCAAGAATTTGAAGTCAGTGATCTAGTAGTAAAGCATAATATGAAGAATCTCTAGAACTGTGAGAAGAAAGGTAAGTTTGAGCCTAATTGGTTGGGACCCTTTGTAGTAACGATTAATTTTGGATCTTGATCATATCATATCACTACACTAGAGGGAGATTCGCTCCATGATCCTATAAATATTATGGATTTGAAGCAGTTCTATACTTGATCAATGTTTTTGTACAGCAAAATGATCCTAGAAAAAATCCTAAAAAGTAGAAAAAGTTCTTGAAAAATGTTAATCAACTGGTGGAGATGATGAAGACTGAGTGATAATAGGTATATATGTTTATAGAAATGGTTAGATCAATTTTTATTTTGTCATTAATATCAAGCAATTGATTACTGATTTTTATTGAGTTGCCATATCATAAGAAGGAGAAGTTAAATGGGTGACAAATACAAATTAGACAATGATGAAGTAATTTTGATATAATTTTTTTCTACTACATGTTTGATGTTAAAAAGTTGGTACACTTTATTGATTAATTCAGATATTACAAAGAGTTATGTTATGACTGAAAAGAGTTACTCTACTGAGCTAGATAGAGTCAGTCGATATAGAGTTGTGTTAGTCAGTTTAAGTTACCGAGCACCAAGAATGAGTTAGGCACCGAGCAGTGAACGATGTTAGTTACCAAGTTGCAAAGCAAGTTACTGAGTATAGGATATTGAATAAAAATGATGATAATATAGAATTTAATACAAAGATATGATGATCTGGATATTGATAATAATTAAAGGAAGTTTTTTAGAAGATCAAAGAGTGATAAAATTCAATAAGAAGATCTAAGGTGAAGATTAAGCAGTTAAATATTATTATTATAGTTGCAAGAAAAAGTTCAAGTTATGAGGTAAAAGTCAACAATTTACTGAGCTAAGATTTATCAAGGAGATGATCAAATGACTAAGCACAAATTATGGAAAACCTAAGCAAGGAGACTAAGAGGTAAGAGTTTGTCTATATAAAGGATGAGAACTAATGAGAAAAAATATGCTAGCGAGTTGACTTGAGAAGAACAAGAAGCTGAAGAACACAAGTTATCGAGCATAATAGAGAAGAAGAAAGAGCAGAATCTACAGTAAAAGAGAAGAGACAAATGGAGTATGAGATGCTAGTATTCATGTGAGCATAAAGGATCTGAACCAAGAAAAGGTAGTTTCTATATTTATATATCAAAGTTTTACTATTTTTTATTAGCATTTGTAACAGTGAAAATCTCTTAACTGAGTGGATTTAACAGTCCTATTTGTAAATCCTAGACGTAGTTGACATTCTAAAAGAGTGTTTAAAGTCCTCTAACAAGGCCACTCCTAATAAGGTGAAGATATTAATAGATTTGAGGTAAATCCCTTAATAGGGTCACATCTAGAAAACGTGTTTTTAATATTTAACAAGATAAGTTCTTAACCGACGTACTTCAAAAGGGTACATTTTTATTTTGGGTCACAATTCCCACAAAGGTTTTTCCCATATTGGGTTTCCTAGTTAAATCTGATGTTAACTGAGTTTTAATGAATTATTTTCATATTATGAGATGTATGGTTGTTTAAGTTATTAGGTTATTTGGTGGCTCAATTATTATTGTATTTAGTTCTACCGAGTGAATCAATGAGCTAAGTTTTAAGTATTTAAGTTTGATTTTGTCTGATTCACCCCCCCTCTAAGTGGACCAACAATTGGTATAAGAGCTTTGGTACTCTAAAGTGTGAATTTAAAAAAGGACTTGAGTCAAGATCTAAAGATGTATAAAAGGGAAGCACCAAAGTTGAATAGGGAACATTTCTCTACATGGAAAAGTATAATGAGACTGCGTGGTTCTGGTATAGGAGAATATGGACTTCATTTTCTTGATAATGAATATGTTGCACCTACAGCTGCACCTTTGATGATTAATGAGAAAAGATAGAAGAAAGAACACACAAAATTCATTATTTAGATTGGTTCTACACTTACTGACCAGGAATATGATGAAATTGATGGATGTACTACTTAGAAAGAAATGTGGGATAAACTTATTTTGACCTATGGTGGAGATCAACATGTTCAGAAGGCAAAAGAAAAAAATCTGAGAGCTAGATTTGATTCAATGAGAATGCAAGAAGGAGAAAACATAATACAATACAACATTAGACTTAAGGAGATTGTTAATTCTATCAGAGGAGCTGGTGGAGCCATAGAAAAATAAGATGTAACAAGAAAAGTGTTGAGAACCCTGCTACTGATTTATGCTATTCAAGTATCTGCTATACAAGAGTTGAGATCCATTCCTCAGATGAATGTTTCACTTGATGCTATTATTGGTAAGTTGGTTTCATTTGAGATTAATGATTTTGATAATAGTATACCTGCCACATCTAATATTGAGCATGCATTTAAGTCATCTTTGAAGATTGGAAGTTCTATGGACTCTAGACCTAGTGATGGATATTTGAGTAGTGCTAGTGAGATATTTTACAAAGCTATTAGAGTGGTTTGGAAGAATTATATGATGAATATGAAGAGAATGAGAGAGAGTTTGAAGCTTTGTTAGCTAGAAGGCTACAAAGATTAAAAGGAAAATATCGAGGTAAATTATCCTTGAAAATTTTTAACTGTAACAAGATTGGTCATTTTGCATCTAACTTCCTTGAGAAAGATAATGAGGAGAAGAAAGATAATGTAGATAAGGAAAAAAGATAAAATAGATTCAAGAGATTTAGAGACTACAAAAAAAGGTAAGAAATCTTGTCATATTGCTAATGAAGACCTAAGTGATGAAGATTCAGATGACAATGATAAAAATAAGTTGTGTATGTTTCTATTAAAGATATTTTAGATGAAGAAAACAAAGAACCAAGAGCCCTAATATCACAAGTAATTAAGAATGAAACTTGGATTATAGATAGTGGTTATTTTATTCACATCATGATGGAGGATTTTTTTTAGATTTGGTAATGATACCCTATACCCCGTGAAAGGAAAAGGTTCTATAATTCTATTGAATAAGACAAGATGTGATGATGTTTATTGGGTTGAAGTTTTAAAGTATAATATGTTGAGTGTTGCACAGGTAAATATCATAGGTCACTGACTGAAACTTCAACATAGAAAGGTGAAACTTTTTTTATAAGAAGGAGAGTCTAATTGCTACTAGAGAACAATCAAAAGGTAATTTATTTTATCTTGATACTTCTATGAAGAGTTACCTATTTTCTAAAGTGGAGGATGTTTGGCTATGGCATAAAATGCTTTGTCATGTTAATTTTGACAACTTGAATAAAGTGAGTAAAAAAAATAGAGTTAGAGGATTATCGATATTATAGAAACCTGATAATGCTATGTGAAGAGAATGTTAAATGGGTAAAATAAATAAATCTATTTTTTCAAGCAATACTTATATCACACAAGGAATTTTATATTTAGTGCATACTGATTTATGTGGACCCATGAGAACTCAAAGTTACTATGGAGACAAATATTTTATTTTATTTGTGGATGATTACTCTAGAATGATGTTTGTAATGTTTTAAAAAAAATCAGATGCATTTCAAATGTTTAAGTTGTTAGAATGAATTTAGAATAACTAAGAGGAGAGGGGTGAATCAGTTATCCTCAGGTCTAGATGTAGCATATAAAAACTTTCTGTATTTCAGATCTACTCAGCAGCAGTAGCATAAGTCAAAAACTTTAATCATGCAGTTTACTGTCAATTGAAATTAGCTTGTAGAAACATAACATTAAAACAAACCATAAGCATTCATACAAGTTGACACAAGTATTTAATGTGGAAATCCAATATGGGAAAAACACCAGTAACATGCTACCAAGTTTTTACTCTTCTGAAGTGAGCTCTGTGAGGAGCCAACCTTGTTAAAGGTTATAATAACACACTGCTAGGTGTGACCTGGTTAAAGGATTTAATCACCCTATCAGGAGTGGCCTTGTTAGAGGACTTAGAACATTCCACCTAAATGTCACCTTGTTAGAGGATTTATACAAATGACTGTTAGGTCAACCTTGTTAAAGGATTTTAACTGATATAATGATTAGAAAGTAATCAGCAGTTGTGATTTGATACATAAAACTTACTTTGCAAATTCAGATCCAATTACAACTCTGATGTTAACTTACTAGATAGTCTGCATTGTCATTTCAACCTTCTAATCTGCTTGGAAATCCATCAAGAAATCACACATGCAACTCTCTGCTTTTGTATTCAACCTTCTCTGCTAGATCAAGCCAAACAATAAATCAACTATGCAAATCCTCTTGCATACACATCCACTCTTGCACTCTGAATGAATAACCCCTTGAGGTTATCATATACCTCTCTGTCTAGGTCCAATAAATCTTTTGCTGCTTAAACAAGATCGTAGATCTTAGGTTGGGTCAGATCTAATGGATCATCCCATCTTTGCATTACATTTACTTCTCCAAAGTAGTCTCTAATTAAATCTTGAAACCATGCATTAATTACGGTTACCTATACATTAAATGATGTGGATCAATCTTTAATTAACATTACATATCCTAATAAAATTAACTAAGTCATCTAGAGATCTCAAATCTCATCATTAATCCAATTATTGTAAGTCAGCCAACATCACTGTTTCCACTTGGCAATTTCAATGGTGCTCAGCATTGAACAACTTTTATCATCACAAACAACTTTGCTCGGCACAAGAAAATTTTCTCATCACGAACAACTTTTCTCGGCACAAGCAAATTTTCTCAGCATAAGCCAAACTTGCTCGACACAGAACAGCCAGAAAAACTGTCTTTGAAAGATAAACAACTAATTACTTTTCCAGAGTGCCAATTGATCAAGTACCCTTTTATTTTCCTTAACTCAACCATTCACATGGTCTTCTTGTTAAATCTTCTTCATCAACAATAGATATGGTACTCAAACAGATAACAATAGTCTCACCAGTTAAGGTTTGACAACAATGACAAAATAATAATTGCTTGCATTGTCACTTTCCAACAATCTCCCTCTTTGGCATTGATGGCAACACAAAATATGAAAACAATGATTTAACAAGCATAGTTACCAACCAATCCAAAAATTCACCTATGTTCCTTGATATGAAAAAATCCTCATTAATGTCTTTAGCTTCATTCTGATTCTTATCTAGTAAAACATTTCTCTCTCTGTCTGTAATCACACTATAATCATCTGTATCTAATCATATGTAGACTCCCTCTAAGTAGATAATCACTTCAATGTTTTAAATAGTAACTTCTGCCTCTTTGTAATCTTTCCCTCTTGGTAATCTCTCTTTCTAGGCAATCTCTCCCTCTTTTTCCTTCTTTCCCTCTTTATAGGTAATCTCTCCCTCTTTGAAAAAAATGCCAAAGATGTCAATATCATTATCATGTAGATCTTCAGTATCATGCTGATCCTGTCATCTTTATTATGACTGATTTTCTTTTCTATCCTTGTTCATCTTCACAACTTTAGCTAGCATCCTAAAGTGCAACTAACTGTGCATCAATGTGTCAAATATTCTGAATGTAATACTTGATGCAATAGTACCATATAGAACTTAATTAGCCTCAGTTAGGGGAATCACCCACAATTTACCTCATAGATACTCATGAGCATCCTTGGGTAGTACTTTGTGAATTTGTCTGCTAATTGTTCTTTAGTGTTCACATAATCCAATCTCACTTCTTTACCCTGAACTAGCTCCCTCAAGTAATGATACTTGATAGCTATATGCTTTGTCTTTGAGTGCATAAAAGGATTTTTAGAAATATTAATAACACTTGTGTTATCACAATATATGAAAACTGTGTCAGTGATTTCTTCCTTCATACCTTTGAGTAGTATCTTCAACCACACAATGTTAGAACAGTTAACTACTACTGCCACATGCTCGGCTTGAGCTGTAGATTGTGAGGTGTATTTCTGTTTCTTTCTTGTCCAGGAGATCAATCTCTTTCCTAAAAGAAATTCTCAATCAGTAGTTCTTTTCTTGTCATCAACATTTCTAGCCCAATCAGAGTCAGTATAAACTCTGAGTTCAAACTTGTCATTCTTTTTGTAGTATAGACTATAGTCATAAGTTCCTTTCAAATATCTTAGAATCCTTTTTACTTCCATCATGTGAGTTTCCTTGGGATTAGCGAAAAACCTTACAACAATCCCAATAGCTAAGGCAATATCAGGTCTACTGTGTACAACATATTGTAGTTTTCTAATCATTGATCTATAGAGTGTTTGTTTCACTTCTTTTGTGTCATCATATTTTGTCAGCTTCTATCCAGTAGCCATGGGTGTACTCACTAGTTTGGACTCTTCCATTCCAAATGTTTTCAGTATCTCTTTGATATATTTAGATTGAGTGATATAGATACCATTCTTCATTTGATAAATTTGTAAACCACCAAAATTTTTTATTTCACCAAACATAGACATCTCAAACTCAGTTTGCATCTCTGTTGCAAATTTTTGACATAACACATCTTGTCCACTAAATATGATGTCATCTACAAAAATTTCAGCTAATAATGTACATTTGCTTTGCTCTATCTTTAAGTATAGGTTGTTGTTGTTGTCATTGGTTCTTGCAAATCCAATCTTGATTAGATAATTGTGCAATATCTCATACCATGCTCTTGGTGCTTGCTTCAACCCATATAATGCTTTGTGCAATCTACAAACTATATCCCTTTTGTTTGGGTCTATAAAACCATCAGCTTGCTCAATATACACTTCTTCCAAGATTCCATTGAGAAATGCATATTTCACATCCATCTGATAAACTTTGAATCCTTTATAGGCTGCATATGAAAGTAAGGTTCTGACACCTTCCAATATTGCAACTAGGGTGAAGGTTTCACTGTAGTCAATTCCTTCCTCCTGTGCATAACCCTTGCATACTAGTCTAGCTTTGTTTCTTGTCACATCTCCATGTTCATTTAGTTTGTTCCTGAATACCCACTTTTTGCCAATTACATTTTTATCCTTCAGCCTAAGTACAAGTGTCCAAGTTTTGTTCTTCTCAATTTGTTCAATTTCCTCATTCATTGCTTGTATCCAATCATCATTTTCTAGAGCATCTTTCACTATTTTGGGTTCAAATTCACATAACAGACATGTGCCATTTTTCAACTTACTTCTTGTCATAACAACATAATCCTTTGATCCAATGATTTGATCATAATTGTGATTTCTTCTCACATATTTTGCTAGAGTAGGCTCAGTCCTTGCTATAGGTTCATCATTTGTATTAATTTCTGGTTGATTTCGTGACTTGGCATCTCCATCAGATAGCTCAACATTCACTTCCAGTTGCTCAACAACTCCACTTTGTGACTCGGCAGGTGCATGTTGTTGTTCAGCAATAGTCTCAGGTAGTGAATTAGAATATTCCTCATCGAGATATACGAATGATCTATAGCTTTCAGGCTCTTGTGTACTTTCAGCTTCATTTCTTTCTGCAAACTCATCAATTCTTACATTTGCACTTTTAACAATTTTGTTAGTATTAGAATTCAAACATTTATATGCTTTGCTTTTTGTTGAATAACCAAGGAATATGCCTTCTTCACCTTTAGCATCTAGTTTTCCATTTATGTTGTCCTTCAGTATAAAACATTTGCTTCCAAACACTTTAAAATACTTTACACTAGGTGCATAACCATACTAAAGTTCATAAGGTGTAACATTTGTACCTTTCTTGACTTGAACTCTATTCAGTGTATAGACTACAGTACTTACAGCTTCTTTCCAATATTTTTGTGCAAAATTTTTCTCCATCATTAGTGTTCTAGCACAATCCATAATAGATCTGTTCCTTCGTTCAGCAATACCATTTTGTGGAGGAGTCCTGGGTGCAGACATCTGTCTCTTTATGCCTCGGTCATTGTAGAACCTATTGAACTCATTAGAAATAAACTCTCCACCTTTGTTAGATCTTAAGCATTTCAAAAATTTTCCTGTTTCCTTTTCAAATTTAGCTAAGTACCATTTAAATAACTGGAATGCATCAGATTTTTCCTTGAGAAACATTAAAGTCATCATCCTTGAATAATCATCAACAAATAGAGTAACGTATCTAGCACCACAATAGATTCTTTCTCCAAAGGGACCACAGAGATCAGTATGGACCAATTCTAGAATTTCCTTTGATATGTGTGTTTTAATCTTGAAACTAGACTTAGTCATCTTTCCTAGTTGACATTGTTTACACATAACATTCTCAGGTTTCTTTAACTTAAGTAGCCCTCTAACCTTTTTCAATTTACTTATGGTTACCAAGTTATCAAAGTTCACATGACACAACCTATTATGCCATAACCAATCATCATTGTATTGTGCACAAAAACATGTTTCTTCAGATAAATCTAGATAAAATAAGTTACCTTTAGTCTGATCACCACTTCCAGCAAGTTCTCAGTAGAATCATAGATATTTTCTTTTCTGTGATGGAATTCAACTTTGTAACCAGAAGTGTTCATACAACACTCAAAAAATTATATTTAAGATCATCAACCCAATACACATTATCACATTTGATTTTTTCAGTCAGGTTAATCAATCCTTTACCTTTGATAAGACATGGTGCATCATTACCAAATTTTACATATCCTCCTTTACATTGGTTTAGGGTTTCAAACTTATCTTTGTCACCAGTCATATG